>DWNE01006604.1:0-12932 GCA_018249875.1 Cecropterus toxeus
TATATCCATACAAAATATCTATCAAACAAATAAAATTAAAATTTTCTTTTGAAAACTGCAACCATTTCATCAGTATTTTCTTATGACGTTGTCACGTTCAACAATCGTCAGTAAACCGACTTTACAGACAACAGATTTCTCATAGTCATAAAATTCGCACCTATATTTAGAAAATCAATGCTGAGAAAAATGCCTGGGTTTGAACCTCAGACCCTCGATTGAGGCCGAGTTTCAACAATTAGGCTATCGCTGCTCTTAAATAATACTACATGCAAAATGGTATATAAAACATGTGAAACAATATATATATGAACTGTTTAGTTCATTTTATATATTGTTTATATTAAAATTATTTACAAAATGCACATATGTAAAAAAGCAAAACAAAAATATATGATTAAACCACTAGTATAAAAAAATATCGGTGTTCCAACAAACTAAAAAAAATTTATAAACGAACAACATTCCCAAGATGCTGGCAACATTTTCTCTTTGAATGGCTATACCAATTCGTTGTGCAAAAAGTCTATCAAACGATTTGATACTAATCTAAATGGTTACATTTATTGGTAGTGACATCGAATACTATAGGTAAATGACATTTCATCACTAAATTGTAACATATCCCTAGAGAATTCTACAGCAAATAAAGTCTTTACATGTAACTATGTATGTGTCGAATATTGTTTAAGGAACCACGATGGGACAAAATCTTAACCTTGATTAACTTCCTTCCGAACTTACCCAACTTCAAGCAAGACCGGTGGCCACCGCAAGCCTTATGTAGGTTTAAGTACGAAGCCCTTCAGACCCTAGAGGTCGTAAGGGATCACACAACGTAGCTCATTTTAATTTGTTTTGGTAACCTACATAAATACATTACACAAATGATTAAAATTGGGTCTTCCATCTGCCCTTGAAGTGTATTTACCATGTAACTTAAACAAGGACACAGTTAAAACAATAATATTAAATAGCAAACTCTTAGTGAATTAAGATAACATTGCCGCCACAGAAGAGGAATGACAAATAGTTCAAACTTCTAAATATAAATTTGAATATTCTTTATGTCCCATAAGACATGATTAGAAAGTACATTATGACTTACGATACTAAACATAAGTACTTTGTTCAATACAATTTAGTTCGGAAAAATTGATTTATTCGAAACTGTATAATTAATTGTAGAGTCGTAACTTAATTAACTTTTTGAAAGCAAAGTATTGTATTGGTTAATTTCACTTTTGTAATATATGTATTGCCGTTATATATATTTAATTTACTATATGAATGCTTTGATTGATCGAAGCTTTGTTGTCGCAAGTGGTCTTGTTTAAACAATGCTACTAATTAAAATTTAACAAGCGCACGAGTGGAAAATTTCATAAGTGCGGTGCAATGGGAAATAATTATAGTTACCTTGTTGATGAGGCCTGCTTTTACAATAGTATTCAGGTTTTAAATTATAATTAATTTGAGTATCTTTACAGCGCTAGCTACATCTGTTTGTTATATAATTACAATATTCTGTATACACTGAATTAACATTTTAATAAATTTTTAACCCTAAATTTAAAGGTAAGTCTAAGTTGTTGACCGTTGTTTTGAATTACAATGCAGATTTATCGAATGTACCTTTGATCGCGACATGTGCAATGGAACTCAAGTGAGGTTATAGTCGATGAGTTTTCCATTCCCAAAAAGAAATTTAGAAGACGTTACCAAATAATTTATAGATTTCAAAAAAATGTTATTTATGACATGATGATGTAAGACAACAATATCAATATGCTCGTCGTGCGACTCCACCGCATACTCATTGCCGTTCACTGTTCTGGTTCTGAGGTAGGTATAAAGTTAAATGAAAATAACCGTAAATATTTATACGAAGCTTGCAATTTAGTCCTCAAGTATATTAAAATTATTTAGGCTTTAACATATAACTTAAGGTTACAAAATAAAATCAGTATGATATATACGAGGGATTTTGTAATATTCCGTTCAAAACGCTTTTAGTCTCCGCTGCAAAGAGTCCATGTGATTCAAGTGGTGGAGCGAGCGCTAGTGACTGAGCGCGCGGATAAACATTCTCTGCACTTAAGCCCGATACATGTGTACCGTAGAGTTTAGATTTGTAACTCTATACGGCTATAGGAAGCCGGATTGCTTTCTATGAGGGATGTTATCGTGTAAATATGGACATTGTATATAAATAACGCTTTCTATACCTTCTACACTAGGATTTTCTCCTGTGTCGTAGGTGCCATGGACACAAAGACAAATACACAAATACCCAGGCCCAGAACAGAAATCTAAATTCATCATTTAAATGTCTGTCTGACCGGAGATCGAACCCGGGAGCCACTGCGTGTCAGATCGGTACGGTCACCACGCCACCTCGCGGGTCGTCAAATCGGGTTTTATAGCATGATCAGTGGATTAAAAGGCAACATTTTTTGCATTGTGAGGGTCGATGTGGTGTCGGTGGTCTAACACCGGGAAGTTTTATTGTGTTGCCCCTAAAGATTCTTAAAGCAGTAGCTAGAACCATATATTATTTATATTTATATATGTACTGATGTTTTCAAGGAACGTATGTACCTATTATGTACACTATGAATTGTGGTACAAAACAAGGAGAACGTCGCTATCTCGGGGGAACCAGACAGGGAACAAAGTGCAGTATCATACCTCGAGCGATATAAGCTGCGGTGTAATTGCTGAAACAATGCATTTAGCACGAAACTACGTTAATTGGAGCGCGGCATCTGGAGATCAAATTTATCGCTTTGTTCCCGCTCGTTTCATCATCTTAGAGAAACATAAATTGACTTTAAAATTCATAATTATAAAGAATGTTTTGCTAGGTGTTTTAATTTTTAACTGACATTTTAAATGAAAGAAAATAAATTTCAGTTGTGTGGGACGTAGGTACTTAAATAACTTTTAATGCAATATAATATATAATGAAATGAGTTTTATTTGTTGTGAAAATTAAACAAAACTTACAAGTTTTGATTGATATCACTTTAAACCTTGGTCTAATTACAATAATTATTATGGATGTACTTATAGGTGTACATTAAGCTTTAACATAAGGTACTCGATAATGAAAATGAACCGAAGTAATTAAACACAGGTTTGTGTCGTATATTGTACCTACTTATAAATATTTAATAGACCTTCTCTAAATTACCTAACTTAGTTATATCTAAATAGGATAATCTTACCTAGAATGTCCGTTAAGCGTCCCTTTGACATAGTTCCATTAAGACAACGATTAAGCAGAGGGTATAATAATTATATTATATTAGTCTCGTTTCAGACGGTACAAGGATCTAACTAATATTTTTAAACTAAACTTTACCTTAAATAAATTACTTTATTAAATTAAAGTAGCTAGGAGGTAATTTCCGCCGATGAAGGTCTGACCTTGATAACCAATTCTGCATAGATGAGTATTTTTTTCTGAAGTGAATCACAAAATTGCTGCTATTCCTGAGATTGAAATCAGGCGGTACCCGTAACTTTGCAACAAAACAGTTATGCTGCTTCAAGTTAGAAATAAGTGAGGACCTAACATTTTCAGTTAAACCGTACTGGTGCTACGATATCTAGGATTCATAAGTACATTAAGAATAAATAATTAAATAAATATAGCCACCACGGGACATTGGGGTAGATGTGAAATATCTTGTCCATACAAGTAATAGAAAAATAAAAATTAGATTGCGACAGGAACAATATACATTATGACAATAACGTCATCTTTGTAGTCGTCGTTCGGCTTAGTGCGAGTGCGGATTACGGTTCGTACAGTACCCCCCGCACTGAGCCGAGCTAACACCGCAGCCCGCTTAGTCTTGTTTGATACTTAATAGTTCAGACTATGCATAACAGATGGCGCAAAAACTAATAAACGCAAGCATAGTCACGCCTACATTCAGTTTTACCTGCGCACATAAATGTTTCACATCAATAAGTAATAACTGACGACTGAAGTCTCGCAGGTGCCTTACATAAACTCGTAAAGGCATACTCGGTCCATAAATAATCGTAAGGAACCTGACGTTTAATTTCCTTGTGTCGCCGCCAAAAATATTGTTTCTCTTCAACTCGCGGGGGAAAAGCACTTCAAAGCCTTTTGATGGATGGAATTGTTTTGTTTTGAGTTTACAAATGATTTCACAAAAGACAGTGTATTTATAAGAGGATTTAATACATTCGACCTATACACGATTTGATGCGAGTAAGAAAATAAAAAAAAATATGCTATAAAACATTTTAAGCGACTATTGAATTAAAATTCTATGTTGAGAGAAAAACCAAACCACTAATATACTATACAATAATATAATATACAATATGCATATTACACACGGTGACATAAGGAAGTAGTTTTGGTAGTTTCTTTTATATACCTATACCTATCCTCTGTTGTCGTCTACACATTATACTATTTTAACGTCCAAGCGGACCTTCGATTTTCAAGCGTTAGGCTTTATGACTGTTCTACTAGAAGTAATATATATATACTTAAATATACCTATATCTTACAAAATCCGAAAGTTTCTGTAATTATGTTAACAAGCATTATATAAATTTAAATTTTGCCAGAATTTTGTGATGTGAATAGCAATTCACATCACAAAATTCTGGAAAGCTGACGAACAAACGACAACACTATCGAATAATATTCAGTATTCTTCCTTCATCCTTTTAACGCTCGAGAACTTGAGAAACAATGGCTTCAAAGCCGCTCAACCACTGAGAGTTGCGCGCGGAGTGTGCCAAGTCTTTTCTTTGTGAAACGTGGAGCGTAAATTAGGTTACTTACTGTGTACATACATAAATTAGTATTTAAATAAACTGTTTACTGATTATTTGTGGTTGTTTGTTGAGTTTTACTTTGTTTTTACAATACAATACTATGGAATATTCAAAGACTATTGAACAATCAAGCATAAGATTGATTCAACTCTAAAAGAAATGAAAAGGTTCAAAAGGTTTATTAAAATGTAATAATCACTACTTGAATCTAAAATAAATACCTATAGGTTGACTTCAAAATAATTTGAAGTCTTTAGTAAATACATTATTATTATAAGAAATACAACACGTGTAGTCCGCTTCGTTGTATAGTGACACGCCTTCTCAAGTGCTGATAGCATTTTGACGATCGATAAGAGTTACGAGTCTATACAAATGAAGTTTAAATAAGTCCAATTTGAATTTATATGTACCAACGGTGATATAACAGCAAGCCGGTAGTGTAAGAAAATATTGTAACTAACAATTTGTAAGTGCCCCCGTACGCCTATGCATAATAAAGACATTTTTTTTCATTTTATTTCATTTTATTCTTTATTTGTTTTGCGATGGTAGCAATAGTGACTGTCCTGATCTAAACCTGGATATTCTTATTACAACTATGTCAGTGGTTATCACGTAGACACGGGAACGACTCTAATTATGCGCCCACGAACCACACCAAAGGACTTCCAACAGTGTGCTCCGACGGCTTCGGACCTTATACCGAAGCCATCTTGACCTGATTCTGTCGGCAGACACTCCGCTTAGACTTGTCGCCGTGGGAACAGATAAGACTCCTCTCACATAGTAACGGTGCGAGCTGGATGGCGTTCGTCCTTTATATCTCAGACCATGGGAAGTTAGCAATAGATATGTAGATAAGACACTATTTATAATATGAAATATGTAAAGTAAGTGACACAAAATCTATTGTCACATTGTAAATCTGTCCCTCTAGAATGTAATTTGCATGTCTGATGGGTCAAAACGATTGCTCGATTTTAACGGGATTTTATCAAAAAAAGCTAAGCAGTAATAAATAATAGGACAATGCAAGTTAACAAATAAATGAATATTTTAACTAAAATCTTTTGCCCCAATGTTTCACTATGTTTTTAATGAATTCAACGAACCCACAACAAGTTTACATAAATTTTATTTTGAAAAAAGTAAATAATTCAACAAAAACCGCACATGGAGTACCCTAACATAAACAAAATATAATATGCAAATTTAATATATTTGTATTAAAAGTTTCGGCGACAGCACTTCTCGCAACAGGACCAGCTGCGGTCAAAATATTGAAAGCGTAAATATAAATTCAACGTTACCCAACTATAATTCTATGTCATAAAAGAAAATATGGTATTTATGAAAAAAAAACAATGCATAGTTTTTACAAAACTTGACGCAATGACCCTCGTAGTTAAGGAGGTAAGTGCAGATTTGAATTTTGCGTCTTTAGCAAGAATTAAATCATGCGGCAGTTTTCTATGAAAAGAATTATCCTTATCAATCATTGAGTATGTAAATCTTAACGACCCTTATGAGGCACTAGCTGTGCTGTGATTTCATCAGCGTATATTCTATTACACCAAGCCTTACATTTTTCTAGTATGAAAATAGCCTATATGTTATTCTAGACTCTTCTCAGTGCCAAATTTCAAATCCTTTCAGCCATTCTGGCATGATCCATGCATGAAATGAAGTTGTATGGATGGCTCCATACAACTTTCGCATTTATTATGGCATACCAAGAAATAAGATAAGAAGTAACATGTTTTTTAACTTATTTTTTGCTGCAGGCATTTTCTACAAAGTTGGAAAAAATTGCCCGCATGACCGTTGCGCCCCTGGCAGCCAGGCCAGTCTCGAACTAAGCTGTTGGCAATGTTAACTTATCGCTGTGACAGCACAGCAAAAAAAGGGCAGATCTACTGATAGCGGTGACATCGCTTTAATAACATAAAAAAGGTTATGCGCTTGTGCCACCCTCCACGAACTAGCAGAAGTTCTACCTTCACACCGAAAGGAAGTGCGATAAGAAATATAGCTATGACATAGAGTAACCACAACATGGTTCAGCATGTTTGTTGCCAGCATTTGTATTTTAATGTTCACGGTAATACTAATGGTTCATAAAAGTAAAGTCAGGAAAAAGAGCTAGTAATATTGATAGCATGCATTGTATATAGAAGTCCAGTTACACTGCAAACCTATCTGTGGTTTATATTTTTACACTTTATCTAGGTTTATAATTATCTTTGGATGTAATTTTTTAGGGTTCCGTACCTAAAGGGTAAAACGGGACCCTATTACTAAGACCCCGCTGTTTGTCCATCTGTCTGTCTGTCTCCAGGCTGTATCTCATAAACCGTGATAGCTAGAAAGCTGAAATTTTCAGAAATGATGTATTTCCGTTGCCGCTATAGCAACAAATACTAAAAATTAAATATACATATATATTAAGGTGGATCCCCATACAATAAACTTGTTTTTTGGTCAATATTGTAGATAATGGTGCGGATCCCTTCGTGCGCGAGTCCGACTCGCACTTGGTGGATTTTTTGTTTTAATGTTTTTAGCGATGTTACTAGTTAAACGTAATATTTGAGCCCAACTCACACTTAATGTTGATCTTTAGGCCAATCCGCTGGACGTTTTAATTACAGAGTGCAGTCCCACAAAACCTTTTTGTTTGCACAAAGGAAGGCTGTCAGGTGAAAGCTTCTGTTTACTACCTTTTGTTTATTTCGTGTAAACAAAAGCACAATGAATTTTTTGTGACACGGTAGCCTGATTGTAAATTTTGGTAAAACCCTTTGTGGTAGGACTGCGGAACCCACCACCGTTACATCTATTTCAGCTTTACCCGACAGTTTACTTTGCGTCAGGAGGGTAATGTTTTTCAAGCGTATGTATGTTTGTTTGTATGTATGTCCATTTCTTTGTCATGCGCTGGACTAAACGGCTGGCCGGATTGTGACGTATGACATATCATTAGAATTGTCTCAGTTTGCACCTGCTTCACGCTAAAAATAAACACGCCTTCTACACTCATAGCGCACACTAGGATTTTCTCCTATGTCGTGGGTGCCATGGACACACAAACACGAATACACAAACACCCAGACCCAGAACAGAAATCTAAACTCATCATTCATATTTCTGTCTGACCGGGAATCGAACCCGGGACCCATTGCGCGTCAGACCGGTATGGTGACCGCTCGACCACGCGGGTCGTCAAAATAGGTGTGGTGATGGTACACGCCTTGTCGAACTACGTTGGTTCCACCTTTAAATAGGATAGGATAGGTGTGTGAAGTCTACCAATTCGCACTTAGCCAGCGCGGTGAACTATATTCTAAAACATGCTTAGTAAGACAAGAAAGGGTTGAAATGGTGTGTGTAACCAAAGGGTAGTGTAAGGGTTCACACAAATTCCTATTCCCCTAACGCCTAATGTCTCAGCGGGATGCAGAAGCTGGCCCTTTTAAAATGAAACTCAAAGTGAAGTGCGTTCGATTTGGCGCAAACAATTAAGTTTTTACAAATGGCGCCTCGAGAGCACTTATACAAGTGCACAATTTATTCGGGATGTGTTGCACACGTCGCTAGCAACGATGTTTTGGACAGGAAGCAAGTTCTGGGGTAAGCGAGATTCAATAAGATCACCCCTTAGCATGTCTATAGTTATATCTGAAGATGTGTATGCAAATAACAGTGAATTGTGAATATCTCGACAACATCCAGTTTCTGTCGGATACTTAGTATTTAAACCAATACAAATGGTTTTAAATAAATTTATTTACCTATTAAACCTGTGTAATAACGTGTAATAACTCAACTTTGCATTTTTGATATAATGTAGTTCTAATACTATGAAAACGATGTATTTTCGAGTCAGCAACCAACCATTAGCAGCAAAAACGGTAAAAAATAATCAAGAAATTGTAGTGAAAATGTGGAGAGCTTAAAATCTTACATAAAAATGTTTCTATTGCATTTTTCCTGCGTTCAAAATTAAATAAGTTAAGGAGGGTTACATGTTCGATTGCGACTCATATAACATCTTCAAAACATTAAAACAAAAAGCCGACAGCTTATAACATTTTTTTCGTTTATAATAATATATATTTCATTTAACGCTTATATGAGTTTTTATCAAAATAGTCAAGTAAAAGTATTAGAATATATATATTTAGAGAGGTCTATTTACTAGCTTTCATTTGATACCCATATTGTCGTAATAGTAAAAAAAGTTGGTCCCCCCCCCCGTTTCGTCTATTTCCAGGTATCATTTTTAACCGACTTGCCAAAGGAAAGAGGTAATTAAAAATTAGATAGCCTATGTCACTATGCAAACTGACACGGTCCAAATGATATGTCATACGTCACAATCCGTCAAACCGTTTTGGCTGCAGCGCGTGACAAATAAATGGACATACATACAATCATACATACCTACATACATACGCACGCAAAACATTACCCTCCTTCTGACGCGTTAAAGTAAAAAGACAAATTAACCTGACAACTACCATGAGTAAAAATAACATGAATATTAACTAGTCAAGCGATCATCTCGCTTCTCGTACATCGCTAACAGTCTGTCTGAGTGTAATATGAGAAAATAGTGTCCTAATCATTTTATTGTTTTGCGCATTGTGTGCGACGTGCGAATCTGGGCATTTGTAAAGGGAGGGGAAAGGGTGGTTTTGGGAATTACTGAACACCTGGAGGAGAGACCGAATTATAGTTTGTTTTTAGGTGGTGGCCCTTTGAGGTTTAAATCTACTTTATAAATTTATCAAAATCTTTTGGAAATATTTATGTTTTAATGTTTTTGTTGTAGTTTGTCATTAGACATTGCTTTTATTTACGACATCACATTAGAACCTAAATTATCAGTGACCGCATTAAAATCCATTGCATAAACTTAAAGATGTAAGCATACATAGGGACAGACGGCGTGAAACGACTTCGTTTTATACTATGCAATGAAGATTAATAGTTCTACCAAAGCTCGAGACTTTTATAACGTTGATGTAGCAAACGAGCATGCAGTCCACCTGATGGTAAGTGGTTACTGCCGTATGGACATCTGTAAGCTACTTCATATAGAACAGGGGTACTATATAAAGTCTCAGATGCGTTGCTACTCCCGAGGACTGATGGTCGCCTTATATAAAAGTGAGCCGGCAACCGCACCCTTCCTCACGCAAGAACTGCTTCACGCTAGAAATAGGTGTGGCGGAGGTACTTCCCCATTGTTTTAGCAGCATTTATCTCAGCTGTGATTAGGTAGCTGTTATTCTCCAGGTGGTAGAACCAATGTAGTTCGACCGGGGAAGTACCTCCGCCACACCTATGTATTTCTAGCGTGAAGCAGTTCTTGTGTGAGGAAGGGTGTGGTTGCCGGCTCACTTATATATGAGGCGACCATCAGTCGTCGGGAGTAGCAACGCATCTATGATCGACTGCAGATAGAACCCCTGTTCTATATGAAGTTGCTTACAAATGTCCATGGGCGGCAGTAACCACTTACCAGGTGGGCTGCTCGCTCGTTTGCTACTTCATATTTATAAAAAAAGCCAGAAATAGTAGATAGATTCCTACAACAGATGGGTTCAAATTACAATTAATGAGAAACAATGGCGGCGCGTGGCTCGTGTCAGTCTTATTTAAGGTCTATTGGCCGCAATTGTGGACCCCAGGACGTGGTCAAGATATATTACATTCGCTATATATATTGTCTATGCATCTATTTGTTTGTCATAAAGATATATGGCTATGAAGAGTCGTAGCTCAAAATTATATACTCAATTATATATGAGGCGACCATCTTAGTTCACGGAAGTAGCAACGCATCTGTGATCGACTTCAGATAGAACTGCTGTTCTATATGAAGTTGCTTACAGATGTCCATACGATAGTAACCACTTACCATCAGGTGGATTGCACGCTCGTTTGCTGCTTCAGTCTATAATAATTATAAAAATATATTGAAGTCAGTCACTTAAAAATATGGAACGGATATAAATCAGTATCTATTTCTATTTATTATTAGTATCGAGTAATATTTATTTATACAAAACCAGAGCTTTGAACAGTATCCGATCCGACATTATCGGGCGTTGATCCGTGTTAATGTAAGTAGTGTAAAGTAGCCTTTCTCATTGAATTAATATGTTGAAAACCGGATCCGATAAACGTGTTGCCTGATCAAAACTCATATTATCGTTTATCGCATTAAGATAAATAAATATTCTCATTGTTTTACCTTAATCTCTTAACTTTTTTTTTAAATCTATCTTACACCGATACCGGAAGCCAGATCCAACATATTAGCCATTTACTTAACATGAAAATCGGATACGTTGTTCCAATAAAAAAATGTAAGTAGATCTTTTACAGAATTATTTTTCAACACCAATAGGATCTACCCCTTCGCAGTTTCGTTATGAAGAAACGAGGAAAGAAATTCCATTACATTTTATTAATAGTTTTATAACGAAAAACGAAGTTGTAAAGAAGACGTGTTATTGTTGCTCGTAGTTAAATTAATTGAAAACCAGTGAAAAACCTTAAGTTCTCCCATATTGTGTTATACCATTACATTAGTAAGAAGACAAGCTATTAAACTATCATTAAACTGTGACTGAAAAGTGTGTAAATAAGTGTATAAACAAACAAATACGTTATAAATATTCCGTTGGCGAATCTTATCCCGGTTCGAAAATCTAAGATTGGACTTTGAACTCATTAGCAGTGAGATCAGAAGAAGGAGAGAAGGAGAGGAAGACGGGGTGAAGGGAAAAAAGGAGAAAATCATATAAGTTTTGTTGACCATTTACTTCTGTGGAAAGAATTATTATTTTCTTTTAAACAAATACGTAGAATTTGTCACTCGATCTCGTGAAATGGCTTCCAAAAACACGCAATGGGGTTGTTGTACTGCAATCAATGATGATAAAAACTCCGTTCGTTGCTCAAAGTGCAAAAAAGCATTTCATACTTTGTGTCTTAATGCTAGCAAAAATAAGCAGCCCGCCCTACCTACTGACTTCGGCGAAGACTGGTTATGTCCCCGATGCTATGATTTAATGGCTCCGAAAGAACTAAAAAGCGATAATACACCTATTCGCCAGTCCAAAAATGTAACAATACGTCCCTCTAAAAGACCGGCACTATCATCACCTCCCGGAAAGCAAGATGCGCCAATGACTCGAGAGGACATGAAGGAAATTATGGAGGAGGTTCTCAAGAACCACATAGTTGATTTTAAGAATCAGTTCTTCAATGAGCTAGCAATTATAAAGGATGAGATGAGGAGTGTTCATAAAGCTATGGATCATATGAGTGATCAAATGGATGATGTTCTTAAAAAATGCAATGAAAATAGCGAACAAATTAAAGCGCTACAAAAGCATGAAAGCAAAATGCAGTCAAACATAGCAGGCTTAATTAATCGTATTAACCTGCTGGAGCAAAATGCTCGATGCAAGAATCTGGAAATACAATGCATTCCTGAGAAAAAATCAGAAAATCTGATAGGCATTGTAAAGGAGATTAGCTCTGTTGTTGGAATAGATATTAAAGAAGAAAATATAGTTCGAGTAACAAGAACTGCTAAGCTCAACCCAGACAATAAACGTCCACGCTCCATAGTGGTTGAATTTAATAATGCTAGGATACGTGATAGCCTCCTGGCTGCCATAATTAAATTTAATAAAAAAAAAAGCCCCAGCGATAAGCTTAACAGTACACACCTCGGTTACTCCGGACCCACCACACCCATATATGTGATGGAACATTTGTCCCCTCAAAATAAATCATTGCACGCTGCAGCACGGCAGGCAGCTAAAGATAAAAATTATAAATACGTGTGGATACGAGGAGGTAAAATCTTCATGCGAAAAAGTGATGATACAGGTTATATATATATTAGAGACTCTAATGTTTTATCTAGTCTAAAATAATAAAAAAAAAAAACTGTTTTATTTCATGTTCTGGTAATACATTACTACATAATGGATTGTCTAAGTATTTATTACCAAAACTGTAGAGGTTTGCGTACAAAAACACATATTTTTTATAGAACTCAACACAGATAAATG
>DWNE01006605.1:0-12932 GCA_018249875.1 Cecropterus toxeus
CCATGTTTTTCCCCCTATCATAACTTTGTTATCTCTCAACATAAAGATATAAAATTTAGTATGTATTGCCATTACGTGATAAATTGTAATCATGCAATATGTATAAAATAAATTTTGAATTTTGATAAATAATCCTGTATTTATCAAAATTAAAAATTGCACACAAGATGTTCATAGTGTTTTTTTTTAACTTTAACTCTGACATATTTTTATGGCATGTTTCTTATTTATAATCTAAATCTACCAATTGTTTCTAAAAAAAATCAAAGATCGGCTAGATCTGAAATGCCATCCTTTATGGTATTGTCGCAAGTAATAAATAGGGCTACTTCGCTCACTAGTTATCAGGTGGACTTTTCACCATAAAATTCAATAAATATAATTTATAGAAATTATTTCTTTGGTCTGATATAGTGGTACTAAGAACAGGTATCAAACAGTTTAACCTTAATGAATGGGAATCCGCCGTAAACTCTCTATCTCTTTTTCTATATGACTTCTTCAGATTTTAATATATAAATTGATGTTTGATTGTTGGATTGGATTTATACGTTAGTTCGTCCGATATACATACTGACAATTAAATTAGTGGGATTTAGGACCTTATGTCTTTCTACAGGATTGCTGCAACTCTTAACAAATAACATATTAATGTGTCAGTTGTCATTGCGATTTTTGTAGCTTGCACAAATCATAAAATCGATTGTCGTTCCCATTACCTTGCAAAAGTCGTGTGAATCTAGATCACTACTTTTATATGTATCATGGCATGGCGTTATCAGTAAATATTCTTTCTCAACATTGAAATTAAGTTGCATTATTAGTAAATGTTTACCCAATTTTGTAGGAATTTAGGTTTTTTAATACATAAAATATGTCGATGACTAGCATTTTTAAAATTACCTTGTGACAATCTTTTAGACACAATTGAATATACAGGGGTCAAGAAAAAAACTGTTTTTACCTACGTAGGTAAGCTTTTAAACTTACATAATTATTTCAAAGCTAGGTACCTGACAATAAAATAACCGGCAAATAAACCTTAAAATGGAGTTTTTAACACTTATCGAAGTTCTATACAATTATAGGCCAAAACCACAATGCTTCAAATTATAAATTTTTATACGGATAATCATTTCGAATTAAATAGTTTTTGCCGCAAAATAGGTAATCGGCTCTACGCTTCGTCGGCTCAAATTGTTAGGCGATGTTGAGAACGGTATTTTAGAACACATAGGTCTCCAAGTAATAATCATAGCAGTAACAACACGCACTTAATCCTTACATATAATAAAAATGTAACATTTGTTTATCTGACCATCACATGTATTTGCAAAGAGGTTTTGGGGACTGACAATAAGTAGTAATAAACATTTGTAGAATGAAAAAATATTCAAAAATAATAGAATAGACATTTCTATATATTTTTAAAATTTGGTAATGTGTTATCTGTTTCATTGAAATGGCATTAAGTCAAAAGTATTTAATTTTATTCAATAGATTTAATATTTGTAGCCTCTATTTTAAGGTATCATATATAGTTATTTTTCAATTAAAGTCATACTCTACCAAACATCAATATGCTGTTCAAAGATTTGAACATCATGAAAGAGATTAATTTTAAGTAATGTTTCCCGTTTTTTTAATACGTGTAAAACTGCGAGCATAGCTAGTACCTATAATCGTGACCGTTAACAATGATTGCTAGCAGGTATTAAATGTCAAACGATACTTAAACGGTTAATTGAAGATGCTACTCGTACATCGTTTCCATACCTAATATACCTAACCTATATATTTTTTTAAGATTAAAGGAGCGAATGAGCATGCACTCAATCTATGATTTTAGACTAATATTATCGCAGAATTTATACATTTTAATATGTTACGGGTACTCCCGATATGGTTTTTTGAATTTCTTTTTGCCGATATTTCAACCCAGTTACATGAATCGTGGTCACGGCGAAACTACGTTGGCGGGAAGAAACCGTTGACAAGCACTAGTGATGGACAAACCTATCTACCCTACGTCTAGTTCGCCAAAAAAATCAAAAAACCGCATATCGTGAGTACTTCTAACATTTTAAAATTCACTCCGTCTGATGATAAGTCGCCTCAATTATGTAGCAGGAGAACATCCTCGTCCTCAGGATTTGCATAGCATCTGTCGACTTCAGATATAATCCCTGTTCTATTTGAAATTGCTTAGATGTCTATAGGCGTAAAAAAATAGTTGTCACTGCCGCCCTCGGACATCTGTAATCAACTTCAAATAGGACAGGAAGTCAATAACAAATGCGTTGGTACTTGTAAGTACTGAGATGAATGCCTCATATATTGAGTCGGCAACGATACCCATCTATCGAAGCGCAAGAACTACTTTATACTATAAGATGGTGGAAGTTCCACGGAACCATACTCATTCCACTTGTTGAATTTTCAAATATTTCTTGATATAAGGAAGATTGATTAATAAATTACAAATTATCCAATAATCAACCATCCGTAGATCGAAAAACGTTTCAGTGGTACAATACAATGAATTGTTTTTATAATGTGAATACTTCACATCATTTTTCTTCTCTTTCAATTTTACATTCAATATTTTTCAATTAACTACTATTTATTATATTTCATACTTTTCATAATAACCTGATAAAAAATCTAACACTAAGATTATTCAGTAACGGACATACAGTAACGATTATTTAGTTGAAACTTGTAACGCAATTATACAAATGTCGAATGTGGCATATTGATTGTAACCGAGTAGATTTTTGCAATCAAGTTATTATTATTGATTATCATATTACAGAATGTTAGGAAAAACATGATATAGTGCGGGTTCACACGTCGGAACCACGATTGCGGTGCGACGCGGCCGCAAGACAAAGCAATTTCCCGCAGGAATCGATCACGCAAGGCCGCACTAATCTCAATTATTGGCATACTCGACGATGTTTTATGCAGATTGCAGCCTCCGATATTGCTTTATTGTTTATTATAATTGCATCGCCTCTACTCGCCGGTTTTTAGGGTCCGATACTGATAGGGTCGCGCGTGTGACATGCAATTTGATCGTTCATGTTGCACTACGCTGTAGCAAACAAGCATGCAGTCCACCTGATGGTAAGTGGTTACTGCCGCCCATGGACATTTGTAAGCAACTTTACTAAGGACTAATGGTCGCCTCATATACAAATGGACCGGTAACCAAACCCTTCCACTGAAACGCAAGAACTGCTTCACGCTAAAAATACGTGTGGCGGTGGTACTTCCCTAGTCGAACTACATTGGTTCTACTACCTGGAACTTAATATAAACTTAATATAATTACTCATATATGAGACGGTTGTCGGAAGTAGTAACGCATCTGTGATCGACTTCAGATGGAACCTTTGTTCTATATGAAGTTGCTTACAGTGATTATTGCCGCACATGTCCATGTGCGGCAATAACTACTTACCGTCTTGTGGGCTGTATGCTCTTTTGCTACTTCATTTTTAAAAAAAAAAGTTCACCTTAGGTGAACTTTTTTTCGTCCATAATTATTTGCAATCAAATCACGATAAAATTATCTGCGTTACCTCTGACTAATCTGGAACGACTCGGATCAGCTATTAATTTTACATTACTAATATTACACATCGCGTTAGTTTTAGACATGTTTTTTGACAATTATCTACCTATTCATTTTAAAATTATTTTTATGTTATTTTTAACATAAATTTTATGAATTAATCACTGTCACAGTTTATAAACTAATTCTTGGTTCTTATTTATTCACGTATTTTTTTGTCGTGTCTGAACTGATGTACCATGGAGGTATATCGATACAATATTTATTTATACGATATACACATTTATACCATTATTTACCATTATTTATATTGATATAACATTTATACCGCGAATCCTTTATTTCTTTTTCGTTACCTAACCTGTCGTAATTATATCCTTTATCGTACAGATATATTCATGATCTCGCGCAGATGCGCGGCATTCTTTGCTAAATAAATAACAATTACACTTGGAGTACAACAATTACAAAAGCATGCTACGCCGTGTTGAATGCTCATAAACGTAGACACGTTACCCACCATTGAAATTCCCATTAATTAACCGTGACATTCTTTCAATCACAATGTCACTTACCAATTACGAAATAATTACTTTTGTTCTATTTTAAGCGTTATGTCTAATATCGATATATAATTCATTTTTCTAATATCTACAAAGTCTAAAATCGATATATAAATCATTTAATGTTCTTTTTGTTTCTTTTATGATGCTTCTACACCAATCTAACTTAACTATACTATATTTATATGGAATATCTCTCAAAATATTTAAAAGTAGGTATCTTAATACTTACTTTAAGAATAAAACTTTCAAAATCAGTTTGAAAGGCTTTAAATTTTGTAGCAATTAAAAATACATTTTAAATACGGATCGAATTAATACTCATGTTTCAAGTTTGCAAAAATTATATTTTTTTGACTACTCTACATAAGGATATCGGATTAATTAACAGTAATAAATACTTACATGTTGTGCCATTGTTATTGTTAAATTAACTGACCAATTAAATCGATACTTACTTGATTACATGATAAGATTAATTAAAAGGCTTAATAGATCACAAAAGTACACTTAACCAACTAGGCACACCTTTGTATGACTCTACATGGATTTAGACATACTTTTCTAGACTCATCGTCGCTTAGGTAAAGCTAGCTTCATTAAGGTCATGGTTAAATCCTTCGAATGCTAATAAAGAAGCTTAATACTATTTCAATTTAAAAAGAATCAATATAGGTCATTGACTACAATCTACTTAGTACGTTTCTACGTAAGTAAACTTAAAGAGTTAATGAGAATATCTTGCTCCTGTCTTAGCGAATAATCATATGTATTAAATATAACTTTATATATTTTTACTTTATCATAAATTTAATCACAGTTACCTACTTCTAAGCTATGTATAAATTTTATAGTAATTCGTGCGTTCTTATCTAACTTGTTATGTAAAATAAGTGTACCATTTATGGGAAATCAAGGGACACATGTGTTGAACTTACTTTTTTACATACCGATGCAGGAAAGCGAACTTGTCGTATCTCGAAAAAATACGAATATCAGTCAAATAAATCTAAAATCATTTACTAATCTTGAAATAGTGTTATAGATCAAATATAATATTCTTTAGTTTGAAATTCAATATTCTACTACATAAGATACCAGTAGACTATCTAATTTGAAAGATATGATATTTTTCTAAACAGGTTTTTGGATCGGGTCTTAAGTTGCATTTTTTTTAGATACACCTAGTTCGCTTTCCGGCGGCGATACATTACCCAGGTTCTAAAGTATTCATAGTTAAGAGTATTTATGTATATCTTTACATTTTCTGTTTTAAAGTAAGTGCCAATTAAACGATAATATGAAATAATAACCCGGAATTAACCATTCGTTTATGATTATTCACTTATTTCATATTTAATTCAAAAAGCGTACCATATAACTGTCATTAAGCTAGAGTGTTAAAAGCTGAGCAAAAATTGAGCAACTGTGAAATACCTAGACTAAACGTGTAAACCTGAACTAAGGCTTAATTTATTTAGTAATATATGCATTCAAAGATCCCAAGCAAGCTCGACTACACACAGAGGTCACCACTTATCATTAACCATCGGGTCGAATATTCAAAACAAAGGATTCAAGTTGCACGTTTCGTGTGTACGCTCTCTGAACTTATTTTATTGTACTCTAGGTCCTATGTCGCGAACAAAACGAATACAATACGTGCATTTCTACGTGAGTTAACGTTTATCAGCGGTAACAATATTCATTGTTTTAATATTTCTGTGGAAAAGAATGAAACATACCAGTGTAAAAGTAAAGGGATATGTATCGTTGACTTGACAGGCTTTCATTATAGTTTTAAAATACCATTTAACTACATTCAAATCGATTGGGCATACTGTACATTTACCCTATGATATAAAAAAATATATAGTATAATCAAGTAGCTGTCGATATCCGCCCTATAAATTTAATATGGAAATAATACTTTATGCATGATGTTTTTATCTAATTTATATATTTTAAATTCTTTTAAATAATAAAGAGGATTTTCAGTCGATTTTTATCTAATAATTAGAGTTATAATAAGAATACAAACATTTATCCTGACATCGGCTTTATACTTGCTCTACTCGTTAAACATTAGTATTTTTACTTGTTATTAATTAAATTTATTCAAATTTCGTCATTTAATAAATATATTTCGTTTTTCAATTTTTAATAATAATTTTATAGATGGCGTCAATAACGTGGATAGCGTGTGCACTCGTGTTGGTGTGCGTTAGCGTACGGCAAACGATAGCTGCGCCCGCGCCTCAAGACGATCTACCACCAATGCCAGTAAGTATATTACTATCGGATTAAGGAAATAGAACCCTATAACGAGCATCGTAGCTAGAATCATGACCGCCCCTGTATGTACGGCATAAAATTTTGCACCCTTAAAATTGTAAGTTCAGTTTGCGCCCAAAGATATCCTAATAAATCACCATAATGATAATTTTAACGACCTTTTCTATTTATTTCAAAGACTATTATAATTAATACAATCCCTACAAACGTAATCTTTGTATGATGATTATTTACCGAATCAATTTAATATAGTTAGATAAAATAACGTATTTATAATATTTATATTGGCCTGCTAAACTCTACACTAATACTGCTAAACAAAGCAGTTTGCCTCTGCAGGGACACCACTGCCGAAACCTTGTACTATGAATATTATAATAACTATGTTGTAAACTGTTTTTTAAGTTGTGGTATTGCAAAGACCCTAATTGAGAAGTTCCAAAGTTACTCTCCTGAAAAAGAAACAATGAAAATTCGGATGGATGAAGAATTCATACTTGATTACTATTTCAATGTAATATAAAATATACCCGTTTAATTTTATAATTGTGTTACGTCAGAAAACCTGTATTTACCGATGTAATTTACCAATCACACCGGCATATAGGTATTAGTTAATTTTGCCATATCCATGTGAAATCTATAAAATTAATTATTAATCCATTTAAATACATGTTACTTGTAGTGTCTTTAACATAAATAAATAAATGTGTTAAATGATATTAAACAACTACTTTTTGAGACAAACAAGTTTGAGTTACACATTAAATTTAAAATAATTACTGTTAATTCACGAATAACATGGTCGTGTTTATTCATTGTAACTTATTACCCTTATTAATTATCTCGTAACTTGAACACTAGAATTTTATTATGCGTCTTTACTTAATGAAACTATAGATCTGTAAACAAGTCACATGTTTAAAAAAACAAAACAAGAAACAAAATAAATTATTAGCCCAGAGCGGGTCATGCGCATCTGTACCAGCATATTTTCAACTTTTATTATTAACCGAATTCCCACAGGAAATAAATATATAGTTATGTATAAAAATACTTGTGACGTATGTATTTCTTCTAGTATTCGGTAAAATAGTAACTATAGAAGCACATTTATGGAGAAAATTTGAAATATTTTCTTATAATTCAATCGATTCAATGGATCAACTGAAAAATATTGGTTGTCCCATACAACCGATATTTTTCGATTGCATTAGCATTTTTTTCTGGATTATACGCGACTGCGACGAATAATACCAGATATTTTAGTAGCAGCGGCTACAGTGATACACACTCGATAGAAATTTCAAGTGTTTATCCATCACGAGCCTAGAGGTAGAGCTCTTATGACAGGTGGAAAGACCGCGGAGATTTAGGGTTCCACTTTTACTCTTGATCATTTATAACGCTTGTTGGAATTTTCTAAATTTTATCCAGAACCAATTGAGATAATGTCAAAATCAATAAAACTGTTTGGACTGTACAGCGAACCAAAGAATTAGACGAAAATACATGCGTAAAAATATTACGTTTGAAAAACATTAACGTCCTACTCTTGCAGTTGGGTAAAGAGACAAATTGTTTTACAAACTGAAAGACCCAAATTAAGCCTATCCATCTTAGATAAATGCAAAATGTCAATTAAGTAAGACGTACTAACATACTTTGGAGTTTTACAACCGCTGATAATTATTTGACATTTATACTATTTTAAAAGGTTTGCGATTCATGTGTATGACATAATTATGTCCGTTTTCAAGTTATGTTTCCTAAAAACTATAATGTTAACGTTAGGTTGACTCGTAAATAAAATACTTAAACCCTCACCTTTATTAGTGCTTAAATATTTTCTACATATTTTCATGACAATGATATTCATGTATCGTATATCTAAACTTTCTAATTATCTTGTCCATAAAAAAGTAAATGGTAAAGACTTTTAAATTAAGGTGTTTTGGACTCTGATTTCCTTGTTTTTTTTAATAAATTAGGCAGCGACATAGAATTTTGATTACTTTATTAAATTTACGTAGCAAATAGGCATGCTGACTACCTGATGGTAAGCGATCACTGCCGCCTATGGACTGTAATGAAGCTCAAATTAAAGTTCTACCTAAGATCGGTCATAGAATCCAAAGATGCATTATTACCGTTAAGTTGGAACGCTTCGGATATACCTATATATCCCTTACCACACCCTACAAATAAGAACACAATACTACAATACATATAGGCGCTTACAGTAAAACAACTTATAAGGCTTCTAGCAGACAATAATATAAAAATTACAGTTTCCTCAGATTAATTGCAGGACTATTAGTCTTGTACTTAATTACTAGGCGTTATTCATTCATAGTGCACTAATCCGGCGTGTTTGCTCGTGGAGCCGCTATCCAAGCCATCAGCAACCAGCCATTATGCTAACCATGTGAATATTCGCAGCTCGAACACACTAATTGGCAGCAATTGCGCTCAAACGGCTTTGTGAGCGTTCCAACGTTTTATCACAACCCGATCAAGATTATAAAAACCTAATTGAATCACATTGCGTACGCGGGACGCACATTTTATATATATAATTGTAATTAAATATGCTTATGATATAATAAGCGAATTCCATAAAATATTTTTTTTACCAGGAAAGATGTTTTGTTATAGAACTACTGTGGATAGCTCAAGTTACGTTTATTAGAATAAGATTTTTGTGGCTTGCGGTTAACCGCGGTCTCATAAATCCTTGACTAGATATCATCCCGTTTAGGTACTCCTATAAAATATCCTGGAGTTATAGTAAGTACTAACTACATTTTAAATGTGAATAAACATAGGCCTTATTTCTTCTGTAAGACTTTAACGCATGATATTGCATCCTGCAGTAGTTTCATAATTTTTGACCAGGTGGTAGAACAAGTGTAGTTCGAACGGGGAAATAGCTCCGCCACTCCTATTTCTAGCTTAATCTTTTTATTGGAACAGTGCTGCCGGCTCATTTATGTATGAGCATGCAGTCCACCTGATGGGAAATTATCACTGCCACCATGCCAAGAAATTCATACAGAACAGGGGTTCTATCTGAAGTCGATTACGGAGGCGTTGCTACTCCCCAGGACTAGGATGTTCGCCTCAAATAAAAGTCAGCCGGAACGCAGGAACATAGGAACGCATCAGTGATCTACTTCAAATAGAAGCCCCGTTCCATATGAAGTTACTGATTTTGCCATTGGCGGCAGTGACCACTTTCCATCAGATTGACTGCATGTTCGTTAAGTTTTTTTTTCGAGGCATTACTCATTTAGAGTTGCAAATGTCTTATTACGATAGCGACTCCTTATTATAAATTAACCCATGTCGGTTGTATCATCTCATGTCAGTAAATACTAAGTTGTTTAGAAAAAATAAACAAACATCGGACGATGTCAAAAAGGAATTAAAAAGATTTACAGCTCTAACATACGCAGTTAGGGAAGTTTAGAAAAAATACAATTGAATTCTTCGAAGTAGCCTTTACCCAATAAAATATAGTCAGTGATATTTCTCTTATAAGCGCAATAAAACGGCTCCTTATTCTTCGAAATCAAGCCATTTAATTAATGGGTGGTCACAAAAGCAGCGAACGGGCATTATATATACGTACATAGCCGTAAAAGTAGTCCCTCTTTAAATCAAATCTGATCAAAAATCTTTTATTTAAAAAATATTCTTTACAGAATTCTCTTTGGACGTCAATATGGGGCAATACAAAAAAATCTGCATCTACTGTAAACGCTTTCTTTATTTTTTATTTTATTTATTTAAAATAAAACACAGAAGCTTTACTGTATTAAATATAAATACAATCGACCGAACAAAGAATTTCGTTAAATTCTCATGTAATACGCGTAAATTGTTACTTCAAACAATTATTAGTGAGAAAATTTATTTTTGTAACGCGATACTGTCAGTCGCGGCCTTACCACGCATGAATGGTGAAACATTAATTAACGTAAGACAAACTTAACGTGCAATTATAACTAATAGTTTAATTTGACACGACCTTTAAACCTTTACTTGAGGTAGAGAAATAATTATGATTTTTGTTTTCTTAAATACTTCAAGTTATACGCAAGTAATTTTGTACGGACACTTACAAATATTAATAGTTTATTTAGAGAAGTAGTATAGAGTTGCTTTTAGTCTGTGTGAAGTTTCTTGTTTATGGGATTGTACTAGTAATGGTAATTAATAGATTCTAATAAGTTAATAGTAGTAAATTATTATCGAACAATTGTTTTATTTGTAAAATGAGTTCGATAATTTCGAAATAAGATTAAATATATACAAATAATATATGTATATATATAATATGTAAATTATTGTTTGTATGCATATTTGGGTTAATTTGGGTTAAAGAAACATCTGACATGATTCGACGCTAGTTTAAGGTTAAACGGAAGGTATTGTAATTTAATACACTTCTCTTTAAAACTTTAAGTTTCCAAAAGACACAAGGACAATATAATCTGTCAGTCATGTCATAGTCACCGTCGTGAGGTTATTTGAAAAACCATAATCGTTTACGAAACGTACAAAAAGATGATGTCACAAATTCTAGTATAGAACCATACTAGAAAAACCATACTAGAAAAGTATACTTCCGATAAGTCTGTCTCCATTATCATACCCTTCAAATTCAACAGTTTAACACTAGTATGGCTAGGATATGTCAAATTTATGCTAAACCTATGATCGAGCTTGGAACCTTATTAAAGACTGATATGATGATAAATCGATATAGAGACTCTTCCGACTTGGGAACCATTAAAACTTGTGAGTCTAATATTTGACAATCTTTTATTTTCCAGTACGAATATAAATACGACGTGGAAGACCCAGAGAAGACACTCTACTTCGGCGCTAACGAATCCGGCGACGCTCAAGGCAAAGTCGTGGGCGGTTACAAAGTTCTTCTACCCGATGGACGCCTCATGACAGTCGAGTATACGGTCGAAGGAGAGAGCGGTTTCGTACCCAAGATTACCTTTGAAAACAACGCCAATCCCTTCGCAGGAAAGTAGAGTAATATAGTCCGATGTATCTCAAACTTGTGGCCTAATAGCGTGATATTTTGTATATAAGATAAAATACGATACTCGTTAAGTAAAAAGCTATTTGAAAAGCACCAATTATTGGAAAAGTCTTTCATTGAAAGAAAAGTATAACGTTACATAACTTTGGATGTTTTGTTTTGTATAAATAAAAAGTATACAATAAAATAATTCCGGATGTTTTTTTTTGTAAATATTGTTCTGTTTTCAATACAAATTAAATTTGTTTCATGTTGGATGTATTTGTAAAGTTCATAAACTTAGAATGTTTTGCGATTACACGTTGTGTTCAAATTTCGTAGTATTTTTAGGACAAATAACAATTTGAAGTTACCAGATCTGTGATTGATTTAATGTAACAGGCCATCTTTGCCATTATTATAGTAAGGATCTAGTACCTTCTTAGTTTGAGTACATAATCACTGTATTGTGATATTATTCATTTATCATAGTGGTCTTACTGTGTATACATTTTATAAGCAATAAAATTTTATATTAACATTTATTATGTCTTTTTTTGCTCTACCCTTCTTCTATCTTAATTTTTTTATTTAAAAAAAGACGCTTTCTACATTCATAACCCCACACTAGGATTTTCTCCTATGTCGCGAGTGTTATGGACACACAAACACCCAGACCCAGAACAGAAATCTAAACTCGTCATTCATATTTCTGTCTGGCCGAGAATCGAACCCAATGCGCGTCAAACCGGTATGGTGACCGCTCCGCCACGCGGAGCGTCATTGATATATTGATATATAGATATTAAAATATAAGCAATTTTACTAATTATCTTTAAACAATAATTCGTTATAAGTATTATAGAAGTTGTAGAGACTATGGTGTGAGTACTTTGATAAAAAAGAAAAGAATAATATGCACTTAGAATAAAATTATAAAATTAATCTAAAATGTTACATGCTTATGAATATCGTATATGATACATATGTACATATGTATTTAAACCCTTTATTTATTATAGCCCTTATATACATCTAATGTTTAATATGAAAATCATAAATATAACCTGTATTATACATACTACACATTTGCACACACAACTAGTAAAAATTTTTAAGAGTCATTTTTATATTATTTATGAAACATAAAGTGTTAGAAAAGAGAAATAAACTATATTGAAGAACAATAATAAAACATTTGTACCTTATCAGCCATACGTGTCATGATAACAGCAGTGGCTTCCGTGTCGAATTGCGGCCGACCAGCGCGACCGACCATTTGCAGAATTGTACTGATGCTGTACTCCTTAAAGTGTAGAAAGATAAACATTTCAAAGGCTTTTTAATATGATATAAAGACACAGGCCTTAAAGACACACGCCTTCTACACTCATAGCCCCACACTAGGATTTTCTCCTGTGTCGTGGGTGCCATGGACACACAAACACGA
>DWNE01006606.1:0-12931 GCA_018249875.1 Cecropterus toxeus
ACTAGGACGAGAGCGGGGCATGAGACGGGACCGGGGAGGGAGACCGCGTTCCTCCCGTTCGTCTAGTTAGCTTGGTCGACTAGTAATGGTTACTAGGAACTCGTGGTATAGTTTCTTCTTCTATGTGGCCGAACTTTATACACCGCCCACTAAACAGTGGTGTTGTTATAACTATAATGTTTTCTATTTTGGAATCCAAAGTTCCCTATCGTTGCGAAAGGGGGCTAGACTGAAAAAATTAAGACCAAATTTATAACGACACTTTTTGTTGTAACGACACTTCTATTTCGCATTGAACAGTATGATGTCGCGACGGTTTGTTGAGTATATACAGGTTTTTTGTACATAACAAATAATAAAAATAAAGAAACCTGACAGTGTTTATATTACGTTATATTTGTTAATAATAAAAAAAAATATTATTAGTTAAAAGAACGAGCACAGTCCACAGATGCCAAGTGGCCATTGCTATGCCACCTGTGCACAACCTTATATAGAACAGATGTCCTATCTAAAGTCCATCACAGTTGCGTTGCTAATCCCGAAGACTAGGATGTTCCCCCTTAGGTATATATAAGTGAGCCGGCAACCACACCCTCCAAGCGAAACGCAAGAATTGCTACACGCTCGAAATAGGTGTGTCGGTGGTACCGTCCCGGTCGTACTACACTGGTTCTACCACCTGACAAAACAATTCTAATTAAACCTTTCTAATTAAATTCTTATGCTTTAAAATATATTATACTATCATTAAAAATGCTTGACCTTAGAAATAGGTGCGACAGTGGTACTTCCCTGATTCTACTACCTTTTTGTACCTTCAACGAGAAACAAAAACATGAACCAATGAAACTCATATTTTTATAGTTTGAACAAAACAAAATAACATACAAAAAGACATACTTCTATATAACGTTCTCCTCCGGACATTTCAAACGGGAACGCTTCAAATTTACATTTCGTTCTTAGGGCTCTTATTTATTTAAACTCGGTGAAGTCTTCGTGGGCAGGCCTTTTCGGGACAAAATGGCGGAGCGTCAAGTTACTAGTAATGTTGATCAGTGAGCTTTATATACTCCTTTGTATTCAAAGTTATTCCATCATTGTTTCGTTAAAATTCATTGTTTTGTGTCTTAATTCAATCTTTTGTCGAGCTACAACGTTACCTAGTTTCGGATCCGATTTCCGGCCAGGCAGGTATTTCAATGGATTTAGATTTCTGCTCTGGGTCTGGGTTTGTGTGTGTGTGTGTGTTCGTGTGGGTGTCGTTACAATAAACGGACGGAAATCCAGCGTAGAGTAGGGGCTACAGAATATGTTATTTATTTGTTGCGATCTTTAAATAATAGCGGGATAAAATGTAGCCTATATTAATCCTGTAAAGTCCCTTGTATTTGCGTAAAACTACCATCCAAATCGGTTCAGTAATTTTCAATATTATTACGAACAAACGGACAAAGTATAACCTAACAATGGCTTTAATCTTTAAGCTTGGGAAATGGTAATATATTCATGTCAGTGACCATGGGTCCATGGTTAGCAGACATGAAAAATTCATGTCCGATACGTCTACCAAACTTGTCCATGCTACCGGTGACCAAAAAACTGGCCGCAACTTTACACATATATTAAATATTGCTGTACAGAGACGTATTGCCACCAGTGTTTTATGAAGCACGCCCCACAAGGCCATTTTAGATAGTAAAATGATTTAGTAATGATTCCATCCATCAGCCTTTCAAGGTCGCTGGACATAGGCCTCCCCTAAACGGCGCCACACCAACCGGTCCTGTGCCTTCTGAATCCAACGGTTTCCCGCTATCTTCTTAGGTCATCGGTCCACCTGGTCGTGGGGCGCCCTGTGCTCCTTTTGCCTAGACGTGGTCGCCACTCCAGGACCTTTCTTCCCCATCAGTTAACGGTCCCTCGTGCGATGTGGCCAGCTCATTGCCACTTAAGCCTGCTAATTTTGAGAGCTATGTCGGTAACCTTAGTTCGTAATGATTATTAATGATAAATATTAGTATAATTAGTACTATTATTACTACTATAGTTCCCGCGGCCCCGTATGCTTTGTTCTGTTTACCGTGGTAATCTAATCCTATGGATATCCAGGCCGTATACTATATACGTGCCAAATTTCAATGAAATCCGACCTGTACATTTTGCTTGTGAGAATAAAAATAAAAAACTCACGGTTGTATGTGTTTTTTCACACACAAACCACAATTCACAAACTTCTGCCCTTATAATATTAGTAAGATTTGTAATAATTATTATTATTATTCTGTAATTATAGTTATTGTGTAAATTTAAAGTATTCTAGTTAATTAAGATATATATTCAAACAAAATGAAGTAAGACAATAATTAATGTTATTTATATTTAATGTTAATTTCGATCAACGATAAGGCAAAGTTTATTGTAGTGTGCGTTTCTGGGTACATTCATAACACCCACATTATAGCGTGGCAGTGTGTGTAAAGATCACGATAAGAAAGAAAGTTCCGTAAATAAGTGATGTTCTTTCTTGTATATAATTTATATCTCGGCGTCCGAATATTTCAAGAAAGGGCAAGGTTGCTTCGAATTTACATTCCTTTAGCTTACCGCCCTTATTTATTTAAGCTCGGGGGTGGAACGGCGCTTCGAGAAATGGTGGAAAAAGTAACGTAATGTTAATTAGGACTTTAGTTTTGTTAAAGTATTTCTAGCGTGAAGCAGTTCTTGCGTTTCGGTGGAAGGGTGTTGTTGTCGGCTAACTTATATATAAACATAAAAAAACATAAACGCTTGCTACTCTCATCGCTCCACAGTAGGATTTTCTCCTGTGTCGTTGGTGCAATGGACACACAAACGAATACACAAACACCCAGACCCAGAACAGAAATCTAAACTCATCATTTACATCTGTTTGGCCGGTGATCGAACTGGGACCCACTGCGTGTCAGACCGGTATGGTGACCGCTCCGCCACGCGGGTAGTCAAGAATGAGGCGATCACTTCAGTCCTCGGGAGTAGCAACGGATCTGGTTGACTTAAGATAAAATCCTTGTTCTATATGAAGTTGCTTACCACGTCCATGGGCGGCGGTGACCACTTACTAACAGGTGAATTGCATGCTCGTTTGCTACTTCGACATTACGAACTAGAAACATCGTTATAAACATTAAAACAAAACACCCGACGGCTTAAAACTAAATTTTTGTTCATAATGATATATATTAAATTTAACGTTCATATGAGTTTTTAGGAAAATAGTCAAGTATTAGTATTACAAAATCTACATTTTTAGATTGTTCAATTTACTAGCTTTCATTTGATACCCATACTGTCGTTATAGTAAAATAATTTGTCCCTTCCCCCATTTTCCTGTATTTTCAGGCACCATTTCTTTAAATTATATACCCTATGTCACTATGCAAGCTGAGACGATTCTAATGATACGACATCCGTCACAATCCGTCAAGCCGTAGCTGTAGCGTGTGCCAAAGGAATGGACATGCAAACAAACATACATACACTCGAAAAACATTACCCACCGTCTGACACAGTCGGGTAAATACAACATTGCGTTGTGTTATAATAATAACAATAATTTCTCTAAAACCTAAGTTATAATTATACGGGGCCTGGAGCTTCCTTTTAAGCACCAAATGCCAGTATTAGGGTGCTCCGCTCTTCCAGTAGTTATCAACTGAATTTAACTTTGCCCATACTAAATTAACAAAATACATAATTTAACAATTATATCCGAGATATTAATATAATTATAATTTGCTAATATTATGTGAGTGTGTGTTTGTGTGTGTGTGTGTGCTTGTGTGGGTGTGTATGTTTATGTATGTTATGTTTACAGGAATTGCAGAAAATACTTCTGTTTCCTCGAAACTTTATTAATGAGCTAAAGGTATTTTCTCATACCTGCGACGTTTTTGGAGCCTCAGTTTTCAAAAATTCATAGCACGTCGCGAATAGCGGCCGTGTTTTCGCGACATTCGCTGTTATATTGTTACGATTTATTTTTAGCACGACAAAAATAAGAGCGATATATATTTTTACGTTTCTCTGCGTTAGTGGAATTGTGCTTTTTTTTTAAGATATTTCGAGAGCGGTGTTAATGACTTGGCAATGTGATTTACACTTAATTGTGATGGTAGAAAATTATTTTTATTGTGTTTACCAGGTAGTAGATGCAATGTAGTTCGACTGAGGACCACCGTCACACCCATTTCTAGTATGAAGCTTTTCTAGCGTTTCGCTGGAATGGGATGGTTGCTGGTTCAGTTTTAAATTGGGCGGACATCTAAGTCCTCGAGAGTTGCATGGTATATGTTATCGACTTCTTTTTCATTCTTTTTCTTTCTTAAAAAAGAAAGTCTTTCTACACTCATAGCCATACTCTAGGATTTTCTCTTGTGTCGTGAGTACCATGGACACACAAAGACGAATACACAAACACCCAGATCCAGAACAGAACATCATTCAGATGCCTGTCTGGCCGGGGATCGAACCAGGGACCCACTGCGTGTTAGATCGGTATGGTAACCGCTTTGCCACGCGGGTCGTCAAAGAACTTCAGATAGAACCCCTGCCCTGTGAAGTTGCTTGTTGTTGACCATGGGCGGTAGTGGCCACTTACCGCCATTTGTATTGCATGCTCGTTTACCAATTCCATATTATAAAAAAAATGTAATCCCCTGTAAGTGGACCCACTGTATAATATCAGTTACATATGTCTGTAGCGGTGACCACCATCAGTATCTGCTTGATCGTTTGCGGCTACCTACACAAAACAAAGTACAAAATGCAACGGAAACGTTTCCAAAAAACTACCACCGATCTCCATTATCAGTGATTCATTTAATTCGTTCAAACCCGCACTGTCTGGACGGAACACTTGAATTAATAGCCCTCCAATTGATTTACTAATTGAAAGAGAATTGTACATTGACTTCCACTCATTAATGTTATCAAGGTTATTGATGGCAGAATACACACAAACTGACAGACCCATTAACGTTTGTATGTAATGAAATATGTTTGTTTTAACAAGCCCTATTAGCCTTTAGAAGTACTTCAAAACGCGTGGCGACAAAACATCAAAGCTGTTACCAAGCTGGTCTGATGCGCAATGGGTTCTGGGTTCGATACCCGGCCAGACATCTGAATTATGAGTTTAGGTATATGCTGTGAGTCTGGGTGTTCTTGAATTCGTCTTTGTGTGTGTACATGGCACGAACGACACAGGAAAAGCTTAGTGTGTGATAAGAGGGTAGAATTATTTGGTTTATTATTATTTGGTTCTATTACAGGTAAAATTAAAATAATTGACTTTTTATATATATACTTAATATTAAAAAGGGTATGAAGAAACTACTGGTACCGATTGCAAATTATTTCTTAAAAAGAAGTATGATTTTTAACGACAATTATTCTCCGGTAAGACCTATCCTGTCTGGTGTTGATAACGATGATAAGAAACATGGTCACTTACCATCAGAAAGACTGAATGTCCGTTTACGTTTGCCAGGTGGTAGAACCAATGTAGTTCGACCGGGGAAGTACCACCGCCACACCTATTTCTAGCGTGAAGCAGTTCTTGCGTTTCGGTGGAAGGGTGTGGTTGCCAGCTCACTTTTATATGAGGCGACCATCTCAGTCCTCGGGAGTAGCAACGCATCTGTGATAGATTCCATATAGAACCCCTCTTCTATATGAAGTTGCTTACAAAAGTGCATGGGCGGCAGTAACCACTTACCATCAGGTGAGCTGCTTGCTCGTTTGCTACTTCATATTTATAAAAAAAAACTTCTTTAATCTTGTAAAAAAATACGTCAATTGTGATTTCTAATACCATATTCCAATACGTTAAGAAAAGCAATTAAATTATCTCTATCGAGGTCGAGATTTTGATAAAAGAAAAAAGTAGACCCATAATTAAATAGACTTTCCAACTTAAACTATCGAAATAACAATGTCGCGAACGAATGGAACTTGCAAGTCACTGGAATGAATACGGCTAATTAAATCTTATTGTGTTTCTATTTCGTATTAAAATAAAAAATATAGGGTCCGAAAACCTTTCGAACTTTCCAAAAATACTCTGAAAATAGAGCATCCTCTTTGAAGATCTTGGTTGTAAATATAAAAAAATCACAAACAAACAAACGGTATAACAAAATTTTATATATAGACGTTTCTGAACATAAAGTTATCGTGACTATAAATATACCAATAAGTAACAACATATATACGGTATTATTATGAAATGTCTACTGTATTAACTTATTATACCACCAACTAAAAAAATACCAACACTCGAAAAATAATTAAAGATAAGCATAGCAATCAAATTCGGATGATTATCCCATCCCACGCCCAAACAAAAACTAACGGATACATCATACGAAGTAATCAACCGTACATCTTCATTAAATTAATTGTGTTTAACAAAAAAGTCGACGGGCAAAGACAAAATTGTAAACAAAAAGCAAACAGTAGGTCTGAGCGCCTTAGAAAAAATCACAGAGTTATAATTAGAATAGAGCGCTTCCATGCCGCTGACGGCTTAATATGGCGTCGTGAGCAAAGTACCGTTTATAAGTGTAAAAGTTTTTTTTAACAAAAAATGAGACCACTTCCATGCCAAAAAAAATGAAAATATTTTTATTTAGCACATACACAGTAGATGTTTCTGAAGTCGACGCTCATATGCTAGGTTATAGTTTCATCGTCGTAATCAAGTAAAATATTATAAGCGCCGACTTACTTATAATAATAATAATATTAAAAAAAAACGTGACGAACCCAGATAACTTCTTTCCTTTGAGAAGTCGGTTCAAAGGAAGCTTAGTTGCAGATGCAATAATTAGTTTACATAGCACATTATAGAAAAATTGTGATATTAACTATAAGTTTTTCTAGTTATTCTAGTACACATAATTTTTAAAGATTTAAGTAGCATCCGAGCATAGTCTACCTGATGGTACATGGTTACTGCGGGCCCCGTGGCCGGCAGTTAGGTCCGTACTTATGTAAGCGACTTCATCATATGAAGTCAATCATACTGCGTTGTTACTTCCGAAGGCTAAGATCGGCTTATATAAAAGTGAGCTGACAACCACATCTTTTCAAAGCAAAAATATTTCCCGACATAAATTGTTGGTGGCACCACCAAACCATACTGGTTCTGCTATCGGTCTATAAATTGTGACGCCCTACAACGCATTTAGTGTTGGCGTTCTTACCTGTGTCCATTGTTCGTACCTGAGGCTTCTCGCTCTATAACAATTACTTTGAGGTAGGTACGTTTTCGAAAAAATAAACAAAGGCAACCGTTCCAAAAACTAGCGATGATTCAACAGTCGTGCGCAGGCGCATAGCTTGAGTCACCGGCGATAAATTAATCATTGATTGCCGAGCCATAATAGCGTGGATTTGAAAATGACGACAATTACCGCAACGTTAAGGTCAAATAAAAAAAATCGACTTATAACTTCACACTAGGATTTTGTCCACACACAAAAACGAATAAACAAATACCCAGACCCGGAACAGAATCTAAATTCATCATTCAGATGGCTGTCCGGCCGAGGATCGAATCCGAGACCCACTGCGTGTGACCATAATGGAGACCGCTCCGCCACGCGGGTCTTCAAAGGTTATTATCAACCTTTATCGTCCTACAGTTGGCGTAATAATGGAGATGAATTAAAAGAACTCCCAAGCGATCAGGTTTATTTAAATGAAACTTTACGTCCTTCATACATTAAGCCATTCATATAATAAAAATGGAAGTTCCCTGAGTTTGTAAATTGCATATATTTGCAAAAAAAATGTTTAAAGGACTGAAGTAGCACACGAGCTTACAGTCCAACTGATTGTAATCAATGGTAGATTTCTCTGTCTATCTATGTGAACGAACATTACAAAAATCCGAATTGGTATTATACATATCCTCTCTTTATTGAGACATAACATACTTAACTGTAGAAAGTGCCGTTTGATTTCTAGTAATTAGTAAGTAAATTGATTATTTGTTAGTGGATAAAGTTAGTGAGGCTGTATGTGCACTTGTTACTCGTTTACGCAAAAACTACTGATCGTATTTTACAGAAATTTGGCACACTTGAAGCTTATGACCTAGATTAACACTAGATAGTCATTACAGGGTTAAATGTGATTAAAGCGGTTGGAGCTGCGGTAAAAAGCTAGTAATAACTAAACAAAATTTAAATCAACATCCAGGATGGTAGCATTGATGTATAGATACCAGCAATGTAGCGATGGTGTGTTCTGATTTGATGTACTAAGAATAGGTAATAATAGAAATATGTTTTTTTTGGGATTTTTTGTCTGTTTGTGTGACTTAAAATGTTTGTTTGTCTATCTTTTAAAACACACAAACTACGATTGTTTATATGTTTTAAAAGACAGGCTGCAAAGCGAATCAAAGTCATTAGAATTACTTTTAATGGACCGAAAATATATGTATAGTCCATATAAATGATTAATTAAATTTAATTTAATAAATTGCATTTACACTGACTCATCCTATCGATATCGATCCTATTCGATTTTAGTGTATTTTTTCGTTTGGTTTAATTTTAATTATTTCGTTGATTTACATGTATTGTATAGTCCCTATCTTGAGGTAACATATTTAGGTTTATTTCCTTAAAATCCTTTTCCTTTTGCAAACTAATACAAGTTAAAGCTACTTTTTTGGTCTAGATCTAGTCCCAAAAACATTAGTAGAGTACCATAGTAGAGTCACTTCCGCCGTTAAAGCCATGTTTCGCCGCAAATATAACAGAAACTGTTTACGGTTTGTTGAAGACAGTTCAAGCGCTGTCTGCCCCGCTTTTGTTTAAACAGAGCTTTAAACACTTCCCGAACTTTTACAAGCACAGTAGAGTTTGGAACTAGAGTTAAAAATTTGGCAACTTTACTGTTTACGTTTTACAACTTTTCTGGCAACTCTACAACCGCAAGCGAACTCTATACAGCTCTAATTGTACCCAATAATTAAATTATCACTACTCTCCTAAGACCTAGTTTTCTTTTGTGTCATTGTCCAAAATAATTCGATCTTATAAAGCGTTCGATGTGAAATGTAGAGTCACCTATTAGAGGTTTCTGGTTTATTCCTCGGTAGTAAGTAGATAATGCTTTCTACCACATATATAGCCCCACATTACGATTCTTCTGTGTCATGGAAACCATAGACACACAAACACCCAGACCCACAACAGAACCTAAACTCATCATTCAGGTGTCTGTGTGAAAGAAAGAATAACACATACACTCATAGCCTCTCACTAAGATTTCTCCCGTGTCGAGAGTGCCATGGACACACAAACACCCAGATCCAGAACAGAAATTTTAATTCATCGTTCAGATGTCTGTCTGGCCGGGGATTGAATCCGGAACCCATTGCGCGTCAGACCGGTATGGTGACCGCTCCGCCACACGGATCCTCAATTAACAAAACCGAAATGCCTTGCTCTTCAGATCTGTATAACGGCCACGCCACTAAAATCGTTCATTTAGTATTTAATAGTATGCACATCTAATGAAATGTATAATAATAATGTTAATGTCTGATTAAAATTATAGTCTGATGAATTCATTTAATAATAAAATACGTGTGTACCTATTAATATTTGTTTACCAAAGAGGGTTGAATGTACCGTACTTATAAAACCAAATACTATGTACATCTATTTCTCCAACCTATGTTTACAAATTAAGTATTTTGAATTATGTATTAATTATCTAATGGAGTCAAGAATCGAACCCGGATATCTCTGCATCGGTATAATAATTGCGCCTCGCGTTAATTTAGTGTATCGGAAGACTGTATTTGCATTAATTTAGCAATATATAGGTCAGGCTATAGTGTTATCCGAGGTCATTCGCAAGAATTTATGATACCTACAATGTAAATATTTTAATCAAAAATCACATGACCAAAACATACGGTCTATGAATATTATCATTTCCTTAAATAAAATTCAATAGTTTTGATTTGTAGCGATTTCTAAAACACACACAAAATAGAGAAATATTCTAAAAATTATAGCGAGTTCTCGTTTTTATCCGACTGCGTCAGAACGAGGGTAATGTTTTTGTGTATGTATGTGTGTAAATATGTATGCATGTATGTTTGTATGTATGTATATTTCTTTGGCACGCGCTACAGTCCAAACAGCTTGACGGATTGTGACGTATGACATATCATTAGAATCGTCTCAGTTTGCAGAGTGACATAGGCTACATATAAGAGACGCTTTCTACACTCATAGCTAGGATTCTTATGTGACGTGGGTGCCATGGACACACAAAAACGAAACGGTCGTCATTTTAAATAAATAAGACTAAACTTCATCTGACGACCCACGTGGTCGAGCGCTTACAATACTGATCTAACGCGCAGTGGGTCCCGGGATCGATCCTCGGCCAGACAGGCATCTGAATGATGAGTTCAGATTTCTGTTCTGGGTCTGGTGTTTGTGTGTTCGTCTTTGTGTGTCCATGGCACCCACGACACAAGAGAAAATCCTAGTGTGGGGATATGAGTGTAGAAAGCGTCTTTGAAGCGTCTATCTCGTGGCATTTAAGTCGTGTGATCTTATTACGTTACGTAACTACACAAGTAGTGAACTGGCACACAAGGCGTTCCGTGTTAATATCCAATCAACGGTTCCAATTTAAAAGTTCCACTTTCCGAACTCAATTCTAATATGACGGAGCGAATCAAAGATTTCGTTTGTACTTTCACCAAACCTCTATACTGTTTGAGCTACTTTTAATGAGCTGTTACTATTAATAAATGAAAGGAATAAATATGTAAGTTCTAACGTAAAGCAATTCTTGCCGGTTTTCAGTGGTTGCCGATGTCGGCTCACTTATATATGAGGTAACCATCTTAGTCCTCGGGAGTAGCAACGTTGTGATTGACTTCAGTTAGAACCCGTGTTCCATTTGAAGTTGTTTACAAATATCCATATTACCCATTGACTTTACTAGTTAACATTTGAACGCACATGCTGACACACAAGCAGACACAGACACAAATACGCTTACTCGTTGACACACGCACACATATATAAGTGAGCCGGCAACCACACCCTTTAAACGAAACGCAAGGATTGCTTCGCGCTAGAAATAGGTGTGGCGGTGGTACCTCCCCCATCGAACTACACTGGTTCTGCCACCTGGTAAGCGTGGTGTTCCGCCGCAACACCTATTTCTAGAATGAAGCGGTTCTTGCGCTTCGATGGAAGGGTGTGGTTGTCGCCTCACTTATATATGCAGCGACCACCTTAGTCCTCGGGAATAGCAACGCATCTGTGATCGAACTCAGATAGAACCCCTGTTCTATATGAAGTTGCTTATAGATATCCATGGGCGGCAGTAACCACTTACCGTCAGGTAAACTCCAAGCTCGTGTGCTATTTCAGTCTGTTAAAAAATGAACCCAATCCTATTCGCTCGTTGTTCATCCAAACGTTAATTTAATCAAAGAATTTCTTAAACATTCGCCAAGTACCGTTCCACTTGTCATGATGGAGCGGGCCATAAACAACCTAATTACGTTCGCGCAAGAGAGAAAACACTTTGGGATTGTTGTGTGCGATCTGACGCGCTTTAGGTGGCTGTTGTACACGAAGCGATGTAATCTTAAGATATACTTTAAATTATCAACAAACATTGTTTTTTTTACTTAAGTGGCAAATGAGTTGCTTATTATTAAGTTGAATCTACTCTTAATTTATACTTTTAATTATCAACTAAGCAAACATTAGTTTTTATTTATTTATGTAGCAAACGTGTTACTTATTATTAAGTGGATTGCAGATTGTAAATGAAAACTAACCATTATTTCAGCACTAAAAAGTTATAAGATTTCTTTTTTTAACTGCCGTACCCAGTTGAAAGTTTCACAGATGATGTACTTCTGTTGCCGCTATATCAAATACAACTATAACAGAATAAAATAAATATTTAGCGGGTGCTTCTATAAAAGAAACATGATTTTATTGCTGTTTTTATGGGTATTGATTCGGAACCATTCATGCGCGAGTCCAACTCGCACATGTTCGGTTTTTTAACAAATTCCGCATTAGCGCATCGCCCATCGCGCGGCGTATAACCATAGGTTAATATAGCACAGAATCAGCGGAACTGGGTCGCGCTACAAAGAGGAGCTTATGAATTCCGCATCATGTAACAAAATACTATTGACCTAGCATTTGAGGAACAATGAGGCTCTCTCGGTGATGTGTCGCCTTCCATTATACAAAGATATGAATATACAGTAATACCCCGAACTTACGCGATAGTTGGGACTGAGTGATAACCGCGTAAGTCGAATTCGCGTAAATCGGGGTATAATTTCGTATATATATATTATTTTTAATTAGGGCCGGAAACTGAAGAAAATAGTAGATTAGGCAATAAATGTTTAGTAAAATCCTAAATTATACAAGTATAACATACAGCCGAAGTTATTTTAATGGTTTTGAAATTGTATAAGCCGTTATTAAATGTAACAAAGTAGTTTGACGACTCAAAATTTGTTTGGCTGACGCAAAATTCCCTCTCAACATGCTATTATTATTTGTAGAGGAAATAAGCTTTTCAGTCGAGTGTATTTTTTTTTTCAAAATTTGTAAATTGAAAACCGCGTAACTCCGGGTTCGCGTAAGTCGAGGTATCAGTGTGATTGATGTAAATCCATCCTTATCATAAAAATGAAAAGTCCGCGTTTACAAAAGAAAAATGTTCAAAAATTTCTTAATATGCAATAGTACTTTTTTCATATATTTACCCGACTGCATCAGAACGAGGGTAATGTTTTTCGAGCGTATGTATGTATGTATGTTTGTTTGTATGTATGTCCATTTCTTTGGCACGCGCTACA
>DWNE01006607.1:0-12927 GCA_018249875.1 Cecropterus toxeus
CAGACGCGGAAGTTTGTCGCGGCCGATAATAATTTAAACACGAATTTTAATACGGTCTTGCGTAAACGGAATCGTAGTAATCTTATTGATGATATTGTATTTATAAATCTCATTTAATTGAAAAATTTCACAACTTTTTCTTGCTGTAAGATGCGATTTGTATAAATTGTTTTCCAATTTTTTTTTTTTGTGTTAGTTAAGAATATATTTAGATATATTAATAATATTTACAATAAATTATATGTATGTGTTGCAGCTACTTTTATACGTTAGACCGTAACGTTAAGAATGCAGTTATGTAAACTGTAGCGGCGTATATAACTCACAATTAAATGCATGTTATAGGAAACAAAGTCTGACGTAAGTAATGCCGTAATTATAATAACTTAACTTCTATAGCACCATTTGCCAAAATAAATAGTAAACTAAAAGTAGGTCATTAAAAGATCAAATTATTCCAATTTTATTTAATTTGATTGTCGTAAATGCGTAATTTAAATAAAATTTTATATCTAGACCATAATCCACGTAAACATTCATTTCATCGCCAAGTAGGTGTAGTATGACATACTACACCTACTAGAAGAGCGTTAGGTGTAGAAAAAATCTTTGCAGTGCAAGTGATCGGCGATGTATGGGATTTTAAAAATTCTTATCCTTATTTTCGATCTTAGGTTATGAAAGTTACGTAAGAAATAAGTTAGCCGATATCTCCCATGTTATTTCGCTTTCAACTTAACGTCATACTACTGACAAAATGCAGTAAAACAGCGACAGTTTTATGATTGTTTATTTACGCGAATGGAACTGGTTCGTCTGGGTAATATTCTTACGAAATTTACGTAAAAGCGGAATGCGTGTACACGCGCACGACACAATTTAAACGTTGGCGAAATTGTTTAAGATAAACCATATGCATTCCCGAGAAACATCGTCAAGGTCTTTCTAACAGATCACTCGAAAGTAATGGAAATCATCATAACAAAGCAACGTACAGATTTATATACTTAATTTAAGATCCAAGCGAGATTTAACACGGAGCGAACAAGATTTTCTTTGTACTGTACTTCACTACATGGTATAAAATAAAGTCACTTCGCTCTGTCTGTCTGTCCCTATGTATGCCTAGATCTTCAATACTAACGAACGGATATTGATGTGTTTTTTTTTAATAGATAGTGATGCAAGAGGAAGGTTTAAATTTATGTATACATGCATAACATATTACAAAAACATTGGTTATTTTAGAGGTTTGCCAGGTGGTAGAACCAATGTAGTTCGACCGGGCAAGTACCAACGCCACACCTATTTCTAGCGTGAAGCAGTTCTAGCGTTTCGGTAGAAGGGTGTGATTGCCGGCTCACTTTTATATCAGGCGACCATCTCAGTCCTCGGGAGTAGCAACGCATCTATGATAGACTTCATATGGAACCCCTGTTCTATATGAAGTTGCTTACAAATGTCCATGGGCGGCATTAACCACTTACCATCAGGTGGGCTGCTTGCTCGTTTGCTACTTCATATTTATAGAAAAAAGGTTTCTAATGTGATGTCGTTAATGAACACATTGTCTTATAACAAAAAAATGCGAACGTAAAGACATTTTGCAGTATATTTAGTATTGTATACTATACAATGTATAGTATCGAAACCCGTGCGAAGCCCGTGTGAGTCTCTAGTATGTTACATTACTCTTGGACGGGATGAAGGATATGTGATTGTGTGTGTATAAACAACGATTTTATTTATTCATGTTTACGATTTACGAAGCGCGAAATGCGGGTGAAAGCAAACGCGTGCTTTTGTGGGTTAGCGTAGCTACGACTTTTTACCCTTCATACGATGTTATCTAGTGCGTACGGTACCCGTTTCTCTAAATATATGCTTTAGCAATAACAACATACGAATAACATAAAAGACACGAGGATTTACAACGTCTTTAGTGACAGATTATCCTGCAGGTTAAAGAGGATTGCCTTGGAGCGTTACAAAGCCAAGACTTTGAATAGTCAACTCTTTAAAGTCTCATTCAAACAATGAATATTCCTAAGGGAATAAATAACACTGTTTCGAATTGCTACCTTATTTCGGTTAGAGGAAATAGCTTCGGGCGAGGAATGTACTGAACTCACCAAAAACATCTCACGTTATTATTTATGGAATTGTAGAAACATTCGTGTTCGCTAACATAGCTGAAAGCTAAAAGACCCCAAACTTTAAAGGTTTATTGACATGAAATTGTATTGTTTTGTTAGGCGATAGAACGTAGCTAGCCTGACCTTTGCTGGTACGAAGCTATCTTATTATGCTTATAGATGTAGTATCGTGACAACGAACTTTCTTATCAGTCGAAACAGGTGGGCGGTTCGAGCTCGTTTAACTTGTTCTTATTGCATAGCTGGCCCGGTCATAAAATCTAGTTCGTAAATGTAATCTGTGATATATGCTTCTACATTTTTTATTTGTTTTTGTTTATTAAATCGATAAATTTCTTTTTCAATAGTCCTTGTACCTATTAATCGTGAAAAAGTACAAAGCGGTTAAATATTATTAGCAAAAGGTTGAAAATTCGCTACTTTGTACACACATTGTAATAATGTGATTTTCATTACTTATTTTGTATTTATTTTTATCGTCTAGTTATCAGAATGACAGTAATAGTTTTACTTATTAAGAAATCTCGTTGAATTTACTCTCAACAATTCCCTGAAAGGTTATTATTTTGGGTTATACCGCTGAATCGAATGAAATACCTACCATTGAAGAAAACTTTAGAAATTGGACTATACAGAATTGAGATTTTTTTATTACTTTTTAACATACCGATCGATCTTTTTGGGTCGTAATCCTCCCCATTGGCTTCACTACAGCTTGTTCTATGCCTATTGAATTCAACGGTTTCCAACTATCTTTGGTTCACCCGTGGTCCTGTCATCTTCGACCGTCGACTGTTCTGGGGTCGACCTGTTCTCTTTATGCCGATCAAATTCCAAACATAACCTCACCACGCTGAGCGACTTGCATTGCGAAAGAGGCCTACTGTAGAGTTAATGACAACATTTCGGCGCCATAAGTCTTCATTGGCAACACCCATTCCTCGAATGGCTTAAACTTCAGACACAGTAATTTTGGACAAGAAAATACCACAGAGTTTCCGAACGTCGTACAACCGAGTTGGATGTTTTAAGTGAAATCCCGCTCATATTTAGCCGGCCGGATCGTTGGAATAGTTTCGTATTTTGGTGGTATACTCGGAATGATACAGTAGCTTTGTATACACACTCCATCACGGTTTGGTATATACACAAGTCAACGTCCAGCACCGCCCTGTTCTCGTTACAATCGAAAGAGTTTTGATATTCCAACGGCAAATTATATTCCTGTCTTGTGTCTTATCTGCCGAAGCGTGAGTATGAGGTCTATGGAAGTAAGCCGAAACCTTTTCCGAATCCTCCATGTAATATCAGGTCAGTTTGACGTTTGTTGCCATCTTGCTGGTGAGATGTCCTGCGGAGGTATACAACTGTCTATAGTGTAGTTTTCAAAGGGATTGAGAATTACTCAATCACTTTTGAAATTTCGAGCTAAACGAAACTGTGGTGCTCGTTTCTATCCTTAATCTCTGCACAACGAACAGATCTTCCACCAACACGCTTAACCCATGATATCGCTCAATACCCATGATTCGCGATGAGCGTTATAAGAATTAATTGCGTCGACTATTTTTATTGGAATATATGTTTATTGAGCAGTCTTCATTTTGTACATTGAGACACACATCTCGCCTCTCCCTTATAAGACCGATATTAATCATTTTTTATAAATACCTAAACATACTATGTAGTTATTAGTAGTAATACGATGTAAGGAATAAGAAAGTTAATAATGGCTATCATCATAATTAATACTTGGCGAAGGTCGAGAAGGTTCTAAAATGTATCGTTATATTTTCCGTAATTTTTTATTACTTGTCATTGCGTTGCGAGCTAATGAATGTGTAGCCACACCTTTAAAGTAAACATTGTCGCGTACTTAATTTTACGGTATACTAACAAATTGTTATATTTTCCAATAAGTTTGACCTGTTTCGATAAGCAATTATTGAGTATGAGTAAATATTAAAGAATCAAGATAGCAAACAGACACATTTAAAAATAAATTGAAGCATATTGCAATGTTATTCAAACTTTTATTTTCTGATAGCTACAGTACTTCACCATGATGTTTTCAAAGATGTTAAAAGTCTACCAATCAGACTATTCATCACAAAATTACGATGAAAAGTTTATGATGAGGTTTATTCTTTCTCATCGTAACATTTGTGAGTGAAAACTATGTCTTATAGAACAATAATTTCAGGCACAGACCAGAAACGGCAGCCATAACCTGTCTCCTTGTCCGCCGGCCGCGCCCTTGTCGGCCGGAGTGGAGGTCGGTGCGGAGGTGAACGGCTCCCGGCCTACCTTCAAGCCGGTGACGGTACTGGAAGACCTGCAGGCGTTGCGGTGCGCCGAGTTCCACCCCAACGGGAAGCTGTACGCCGTCGGCTCCAACACGAAGACGCTGAGGATATGCACGTACCCGAAACTCGACGATGTCAAGTAAGTTGGAACTTAATCGATAAATATATCTATTTAAATTAAATCACTCTTGAATTTAGAAGATCGTATTTTAGGGCCAACACTATTATACCTAAATTGAAGACCGTAACTTTTGATGTGATGTGGAAAATGAGGGGTTGAAGGTCAAATATTTCATGATCAATAATCTAAATATATACTAGCTGTAACACGCGGTGTCCCCCGCTACTAGCCTTCTGTAATAAATATACTATTCAACACAAAAATATTTTTTCAATTCGAATCAGTAGTTCCTGAGATTAGCGCGTTCATCCAAACAAACTCTACTACTTTGTAATATTAAGTATAGATTCGTAAGCCCCAAATGGCTAACCCCTATGGTTTCGGATAGCACTACTAGCAGTGCCCCTACATCATTAGAGTCGAAGAGTAGAAGGTCAAATTTTCCATTAAATTATGTCATCCTTATTACCGAATGTTCATTTCGAGTTTCATGAGAATCGGATTAGTAGAAGCTGAGATATTTCTCCATTTGTCGCGCACATCCTTTATGCAAATTTAAGACTTATACGTTTTTCTCGTGGATGCCCTTGTCAAAACTGAACCAAATTAAAATGGGACCAAACTGGAAGCAACAGCTTTCGAATAAAAAAAAATCACAAAATCGGTCCACTCTAGCCGCAAACTTTCGATGTATCAAACATTAAAAAAAGAAAATACAGACGAATTGAGAACCTCCTCCTCTTTGAAGTCTACTCTATATTAAATCACAGTAGGCAAAGGTAAGTAAGGTATAATGCTAGGTAACTTTACTGATAATAAGCTGCTTTATTGATGGTGTATTGCAATTCGTCCGTATAATAAATCAGTAGAAACGGAGTTAGGTTTAAAATAAAATATATTTACGTATGTGTTGATGTCATGTAAATATATTCTTAGAAAGTTTTTCGTTAAATCATAAACATATAATTCTATTTATACATCTGCACGGCATGCTTTATTTCTTATAAAGTTATCTCTTTAATTATATTGTTAATAACGAAACTGGTTTTCTATAGCAATTATTAGAGATTTTTAAATGAAGAGAATTAACTATCGGAACTGAGGAATTATCGTGAGAAATAGGCCTACAGAGATTGTGTTCGTCTTGCTTTACTTGCCAAGTAGGCTCCAGGTAGATTAATGATATTTAGAAAACTACAACGTGATTTAGATCTACGTTCCGCTAATGTTCGTTAACATGTTCAATTGTCACTGGGGTTTCTGTTTAAGATTTCTCGAGGCGACAATTCTCGAGAAATCTATAGTTGTCGAGGCCTCGAGAGCTTCAGAAAACGTATGAAATAAAAAAATATATATATTCTGAAAATAAAAAATAAATAAGTGCTTTGTACCAACGTGTTTTTTTTATATATTAACGTAGGTACATATAGGTACCTACGTTACAGGTTTCTTGATATATGTAATTTTGAACAAATCAGGATAATACTTAATAATGACATATAAACAAGTGACTACTACTATCCTATTTACTTCATTACTCGAAAACGTAAAACGCTAATTGTCACCTAACAAGTTTGAAACAACAATTTATTAAATTCAATTAAATTGTGTTAAAAGTGCGTAAGTGGCTATTAGAGCTCGCAACTGATAAAGTTGACCTCATTACTGCAGCATCTGTTCATCACAGTTAATATATATAAGCGTTCTATGTAGAAATTCCAGCTGTGCGTGAGTACTCAAGGCACGGACCAAGTGCTTGAACGAAATCTGAACAAGCTAATTAAAAGATTTGTGTCCTTGCGTTTTAATTTAAGTGCTCATTTTATACATGTATAATTGAGAATTTATGTTTAATTTTACTACAGTTGACACTTTATTAGCTCTCATGATTATTTATATATCAATACAAGTGTTAAGGACTCACGGTTTACCAGTTTTTATGTGTTAAACTAGAAATCGCCTAAACCAACGTTTCCCAAATGATGGACCGCAAAAATAATATACCGGGTCATAGCATTGTTTATTTGTATAGAGTTGATCATAAAAATATGTTTACACAAATGTTGAGTTAAAGTTTGTTTTTTTTATTATTTTGCATATGAAATCCCTCATGGTCAATTCCGTTTCATACTTGGTCTGTTTTTATTACATTTAAACAGATAAGTTTTCGGGATAATCAAAACATTGAAAATATATACTTTAAGCTTTCTTTTAAATTTTAAAATAAACAAAGCCACGAGGGAAATTATTGTTATAAAAATTGGTTGTCTGTAAACAACAGACGATACTTTTACGTCATAATATCATAAGAAACATTGATGATAAATTGCATACTTTTATGAATTGAACTATTACAGAGATTTAATTAATACTATATTTTTTCGATAAATTAAGATTTATTTACACTCGTTCAATGGCGCTCTCGCTTGCACGCTCAAGCTCAGGCGGAACGTGACACTTTTTCGTGCGTGCAGCCGATGTTTATCGATTTATAAAACGTCATCACGTTAATATGAGTACGTATTCGGTAAATCCGTATGTTAGTAAGAATTTTCGTCACGGTGTGCCAGATTACCAGTAACGATCCGAATGCGACCTCCTGAGTCTCGGTGACCCTGTACTTTCGTACCGTCGCCAGTGACCTTTCCGAACTCACAATCTGTTACGCGGATTTCGATTTATGCAATTATTTCAAGGGGTTTAGTTTTCTATGATTTCGTAAGGAAATTTTAAAGTAGGTATTTCCACTTCTGTGAACGATTGTTAACCTCGAAAGTAATTGTTGATACGGATTTAATTAGTTTGTCCCGATTTTTTTAGCTATTGTATCATAGGATGTTTGGAATAGGAATGTTATTTTCTGTTAAGTCGTAAAGATTAGCAGTATTTATTTGATGGGAAAGTCAATCAGTGTTATATTGCAATCACCAAATAAGCGTATAGATTATTTATTTTACAGAAACTGGGGATGCAACCCGAAATAACTCTATCATAATAATACAATGTATTGTTTACGTATTTTTGTCAATAGAAATCATTTTTCTAAAAAGTTATTAAATTAATATTAAATTCAAAATAAAATAACATTACATTATTGACAATGTTGCCCAGCTGCTGGCAATTGTTCTTACTCAAATTTATTTTAGATACTTCGTTGAAAAGCCAGTCATCAATATCCGTTTGTATATGTCATATACCTATTATCTATCTTATGCTGGCACTGCAAGCAATCCTAAAATGAACTCTGACAATGGAGTGCAGTCAATGACCCGCTGACAAATTTGTATATGTATGAAGCGTTTGTTATTCCGAGTGAAGTACGTTCATCGACTTTGCTCTACACAACACAGCGATATTTGCGCTAGTATTACAATTACATTACTTATAACTTATACTGTTCATTCTGAAGCGAGAAAGGCAGGAAAGATTTGTGTTCAATCCATACATATCGCTATTATATAAAAGCGAAAGGCATTCCATTTCTCGTCATTCTATCACGCTCAACGCGAAAACTTCTATATCATCGTCAAAATTTGTGCACTCTAATAGATAATGTAATTTAGGCCAAAACATATTAAGACAATCTTATCTTGGAGCTGATCAGTAAACATCAGTTTACTGTGATAATTGATACAAAAATTTAATCTCGGGACAAAAATCTTATATAGGCGTACTAGCAGTACCCACGACTACGTTCGCCGAGATTATAATGTAACCCAACTGTTGAGCATAGGCCTCTTCTAATGGGCGTCGCGCCTGGCTGAAATAACATTAACATTTATTTCTAACGAATAGTCGTAAATTTAAAATTAAAAGTCTAACTTCAAAACTGTGGTATTTCTGTACAGATTTTCAATCTATTGAGGAGGTACAGCATGAGACACTTGAAAAGTGAATAAAATGTGACGTTGGTATGGATTTATTCTAATATAAATGTTATGCAAAATAGGAAAGCATAGCCTCCCCAGTACATAGGTATTATGTGAAATATAAATAAGTACAAGTTCTTGTTATTTAATTTTATTATGTCTCCTTAGCAGCCGTGCCATATTTAATGTGTTTAGTTCAGGATAGCGCGACTTCCTCTGTTTTCGTGGATTCGTGGACAAAATTTCGTTTTAAGATAATTATGCCAACAATAAAAGCAATCTTATTAGGGCGATCCATTTCCTAATGTACACAGGACTGATAGTTGAAACCACAGTACTCTCCCAGTTACGTTCTTTATAGGTTGTGATTGGCTATATTAACCGGACAAGTTGGAACTTGGAATTTGGACTTCGTACCATTATTTATCTATAATAAACCACAAAGAAGTCATGGTCGTTGTATAGGAGCCCCCTTTAAATATTTAGTTTATTCTGTTTTTAGTGTTTGTTGTTCATTTGTGAAAATTTTAACAGTCTAGCTCTCGCGGTTCGTGAGATAGATCCTGGTGACAGACAGACGGGTAGCAGAGTTTTAGTAATAGGGTCCCGTTTTTACCCCTTGTGTAAAGAGCCTTAATTAGTACTTAATGATGTATAAGGTTATATATATCATCTAGCAGTAACCAATTCGTATATGACGACGTTTAATAAAAAAATGTTAACGTTTAGGCTAAAGCATATAATACCATTTTCCATATGTAATTATGCATATATTCAAATATAAAATTGGAATTGCGGAACCCTAATGACTTTTCTATTTAAATATTATCTTATTTATTCGCCTATACTGTGTTTTCTAGTTCATTAATCATTTGAAAGTTAATTAATAAAGTTAACTCGTTGAACTGTATAATAAGATAGTCACGATGTTCTAAAATCTTTATAAACATGCGTGTTGTATGAGGCGCTGCGTGATACATTAACTTTCGTGACTTTCCAAAAGCCATTTTGTACATTTATAAAATCTTGTACGTAGATGTCTATAAAATATTGAAACTTTTAATTGTATCTGGATATAATTGAATAGCTATTTGCTTTAGGGGTGAAGGGAACATCGTAAAAAAAAGGCCATAGATTTTGAACAAAAGTTTAAGTGTGTACTAATTTAGTCTATCTACTCTCAGTGGTCCAGTATAATGCATAATGAACTTAACCACTATTAGGGGAAACCAGTGCTCAACAGAGAAAAACAAATAGACTGATGGTGACGACAGTATACAGTTTTACCACTAACGCAAATATTTAAGCGTCAAGTTAAATGCTCGAAATGTGCAACCTTACGTGAATGAAAATAAATATACCAAAAAAGCTGTAGGCGAGGTCGTACATTTTAAAGTATCTTACGTATGCCAGTCACGAATTGCTTGTAAAACGCGCGTGAGAGTAACGTGCGATATTTACTGCGCCTTCTGTACAATGCCGATTTATGGGCCTGATTGAACGTGCGAGCGATATAACATTAGAAGCAGGAAAAGGATAAATGATTTTTATTGATTGATTGTGACTGGTTTTCCAGCTGAAATCGAAAACGAATTTTTTCCTTGGGTTTATGTAAACGTACATTGTAAATCCCTGGAATTAGAGATTTACAGATTTACTTATAGACTTGGACGAGTCGGCTCTATTAATTTATATTTTTTGATTAAGTATTGCGTATTGAATATCAAATGGATTGAATCCGAAAATTCAGTCTGTTTTTTGGCTGATACTTGTCCGAACCTGAAACCGAGGTAATATATTAATATTCTATGCTGATTGACTTGTTTGTAAGGCAATTCTCTTAGTCCTCAGGAGTCGCAACACATCTGTGATCCGATTAGGTAGAACCTATGTTCGAATTAGATTAATATACAGCTACTAGTAACTAATTACTATATAACTATTAAAATTAATTAGAATAGGTTCAAACGTCCATGGGCCGCAATGGCCACGTAGTGGACAGCAAGATAGCTACTTCAGTCTCACAACAGAGCTATATGTATAGCCTTGATGAAATGAGTTGGATTTTAAATTGTTTTCGTGTGCAGTGGCTTGAACGGTTTGTCAGTGAGTCGATATGGTACACACAAATGATACATCGCCTATTTCTTCCTACTTTTTTTATGATAAAAACAGGTTTTTATGCCTACAAGAGGATTCTATTCAGCTCGTGTGCATTTAATACATGGCTAAAGAAAGCAGTTATCCCTGTGGTAGAAATAAGTTTTAAATTTTATCATTTATAAATTTGTTTTGCAGTAATATTGCTTATGAATCAAATGCTAATGAGCCAAATATAAAATAGAAAATATTAATCTTAAGAAATTATTTGGCATAATAAATAAATCTTTAAATTAACTAAACAAGTACGACAATATTTGGAGGAATATTAAAAAACAACGCCCAAGTCTTACAAAGAATTAGAAGCCAAATTCGAAGCTTACATTGTTCAACCCGCTTTAAATACTTTAAAGCAATTTAAGTGTCCGCTTTGTGTGGTTCATGTTCGCGTGGTGTGTGATTCGAAGTTTGGTGAAACTTTGAAACTATGCGGCTAGAAAGCGGTGCGCCCAAGACGTTATGAATAGCTTGTAAATACTGCCTCTTACGAAACGAGATTACGTCACCCGATCAGCTTAGTCACTAAACCGTTGGACTACCAGAAATAATGCCGCATTAAATAAATTGACATGCCGTTAAAGGTCGATCAGGCGATCGCGGTAAGTAAAAGTGGAATAATAGCCGTGATCTATCAAGATAATACGGTTATAGCGGGAAAACTGTATCATCTCTTGTATTGCGCAATGCGCCTAAAAGGATCTTTCATTTCTTAAAGTGCTTGTCCTACGGAACACAGGGTCACGGTTTCAGGTTAGACGACTAACGGTTCCCAATTTTCTAAATGAATACATACGTTGAAAGGATTGTTCCGTGCTCATAAACAACGTGGTAATACGACCTCTTTTTACCACTTATTCTTATCTATTGGATTTTTAATTAGTAACTTATCAGGTGGTAGAATCAGTGTAGTTTGACTGAGCGATCCCATCGCCATACCTATTTCTTGTGTAAATCAGTTCTTGCGTTTCGGTGGAAGGGCGTGGTTGCCGGCTCACTTATATATAAGGCGTCCTTAGCCCTCAGGAGTAGCAACGCATTGGTGATCAACTGCAGGTAGAACTGCTCTATATGAAGTTGCTTACCGACATCCATGGGCGAAGTCTCCACTTACCATTAGTTTGACTGTATGTTCGTTTAAACGTTTAACAATCCGTTAAAATAAGTGACTTCGTCCGATTAGACATCGTTTAAACCTAAATTAACGCCAGCGATGAGATTAAAAGGATTTTGGAATATTTTAATTAAATTGCAACATTTGCAAGACTGAATAATGTAAGCTCTCAAAATGAATAATTACGTTGAGTCCATCGAGGAACAAAGGTAAGGTGATTACACAGACAAAGGGAGGGCGTTTTCACCATTCGAGTTTTATGGGTGTCGGTCGATCGCTTAGTACATTTATTGTACCTTGCTCTTTATACTGGTCTCCGGAAAAATGAACGAAGAAAATGTAATTCACAATTACACGACTGTTCACGTATATAACTGGCATTGTATTCGAGAGAACTCATTCTGCAGATGACTTATCGCTCATATAGAAGTACAAGTATCTATCTAAGTACGCGTCTTGAGTACAGCAACGACATTATGTTGATTTATCGTTTATCTCGCAGCAGAGAGCTCTCAAAACACTTAAACTCTCGACATTACATTAATGACTCATTTCAACACAAACAGACGCCAATTCAATATTTCGATAACATGAAAGTGTTTTCAATAGCGATCACCCAAGGATTTAAGGCTTGTCCAAGGTTATGTTTTACCGAAACTGCATCAGATAGTGTTGGCCAATTGGACAGATGTATAAACGAGTTTGAAGTGTACTCGAATGATCTGTTGTTGTTAGATAGGTATTACATAGTCATCACGGATTGATTGTTTAGAATTATGTGTCCTTTGTATATGTAGTTCATATATCATATCTACACGAACCTTATGAACCATTTGGGAACTGGACAATACATAGATAGGTAGAGAATAAATTATCTGTTGTTAACAGATTCATATCTTAAGAGCTGCCTGTAAAGATGAAAAATACTGTCACAGGACCTATGAATGATAGCATTTATAGATGATTTAGAGTAACGTTTAAGAAATGCCTTTTGTTTTTATCATTTTAATGAAAAAAGTTGTAGAACCAGTGTAGAGGAGGGGTCGAACGGGGAGCTACAACCGCCGTTGGAAGGGTGTGATTGCCGGCTCACTTATATATGAAGCGATCAGCTTAGTGTTCAGAAATAGCAACGCATCTGTGATCGACTTCAGATAGAACCCCTGTTCTATATGAAGTTGCTTACAGATGTCCATGGGCGGCA
>DWNE01006608.1:0-12926 GCA_018249875.1 Cecropterus toxeus
TTCGTGTTTGTGTGTCCGTGGCACCCACGACACAGGAGAAAATCCTAGTGTGGGGCTATGAGTGTAGAAAGCGTCTTATTTTAAATTCTAGCAACATCAAAGTCTTCAAATAAATATCTTATTGACTATAGCTTCAGCTGTTTTAATTGTTCATAGGTATTTCATGTTATTTTGTTCTCCCACTTGTAAGCAAAAATACTAAAACTATTTCAATTTTTGAGGTCAGGTGCAAGTTTATTGCTCAATGCGAGCAAAGCTGCGGGCAAAAGCTAGTAAGTGAATAAAAATGTTAAGGTTCTTTAAATACTGTCTTACCTGTCGGTAAGACAATATTTAAAAAGCGTTTCGGGTAGAAAATTAGATTTAAAAGCTCGTATATGCCATCAATCATTATTCTATTTTTACTTAGTGACAAAACTACATTTTAGGAGTACTTTATTTAAGTCTACTTTCCAAAATTTTGGGTTCAGATTCTTTCGTTCTCACTATACGATATATTATATACAAGTACAATCTAAACTTACTACTACTAACTTATCGTTTGGTCACAAATTGACAACAAACAGACTAGCAGTCACGTTTTTAAATATATTTATATGTAAAAGAAGCAATAACCAGCAAAGGCAAACGAACCAATCAGTTTACAATTTCACAATAAACTCGCAGGGTCAATGTCGCATTTCGAATTCGAAAAAAAAAGAGTTATCTACAAATAATTCAGTGTCACGGGTGTCACCTTATTTTTATGTCACATATTCGGAGACCAACAATTAAAAAAAAACACGCTTTCCACACTTATAGCCCCACACTAGGATTTTCTCCTGTGTCGTGGGTACCATGGACACACAAACACGAATACACAAACACCCAGACCCAGAACAGAAATCTAAACTCATCATTCATATTTCTGTCTGACCGGGAATCAAACCCGGGACCTACTGCGCGTCAGACCGGTATGGTGACCACTCGGTCACGCGGGTCGTCAACAATATACAATTACAATATTTGTATGAATTTACAACATGTTTTTGAATTGTGTAAGGTTTTAACAATAAATAAAATCTTAGTATAACATGATTGTGTCAGGAACAAAATATATAGCATAATGAAAATAAGCACTCCCACTAAGTCGAACCATTGCCGCAGCCCGCTTTATCTTGTTTACTACTTAATAGTGAATAAACTTAAACTGCTACTAAATAATTCTTACTAAACTTACTACTAAATAGTTCCGACAGATGGCGTAAAAATAAATAAATGCAAACATCGCCACGCCAAAAAATATGTGCAAGTAAAATATCATGTATAGTGTTCGATTCAATTCCAATAATTCTACCAAATACAAAATCCTCGACGAATGAATTATATTATCCACAGAAAATGTAGTACCTTATTGACACTCATATTGACATTTTGGCATTTGGAACGGATATAAAATTTTCATTAATTACTTAATTATTTTAAACTTATGTAAAATATTCTTATGAAGACATTTTTTCAGTTTTACGTGCGACCTATTCGATTCTGACTTCAATAATGCCTCAGTTTCTGTTTAATCTAAATTACAAATTATACAAAGAACAACCAAAAAAATAATTAATTCCTATGGACTTTGCCAACGTTTTAACATTTCACTTCTGGACGTAATCAATTTCATGCAAATACTTTTTTAAATAAAGAACACTTAGTAGTTAAATTCCGGCGGTGTTGCGGCCACACTTATTTCTGGTATATAATAGGTATAATTTGAGTTTTTTTTTGCATTATAATTTACATGTAAACGAATATAATTTTGGAATTGCCGTTCTAATTAAAAAATATATTGACTAAGATTGCATAATACGTGACATCACACTAGGAAGGGGGAGGTCTCACAAATGTGACAAGGACGGGACAGGGGTAAATCATGAAATTCGTGTAACGTAATTTATAGATGGTCACTTATTAGTATTAACTATGAATAGTTATAATAGTTATTACCAATTGGTTATAGGCATATAACACTGTTCCTACCCATGTCTGGTTTGGACTACTATAGTTGTATGTCTTTGTATTCATAATAGTAGTCGATAACAGAAGTGACAGAAAAATAATAATGTTATTAATAGGTGTAATGCTTAATTATGGCAAATAAAAAGTGAATGTAAATTTATACCTAATCAAATGTTTAACTTGATGCGGACGAATCTTTAAATAATGTACCTAGAGCAGCGATTCCTAGATGGTGATCCGCAGAATACTGGGGTTCCGTAGAAAGCTCTAGGAATTAGATTTAACAGCGACTACAAACGTCATAACCTTATATATTTGCTCAAATATTTATACATTCTGTAGCCGGTTCGAAAAACAGGAAATGTCAAAAATAATAGGTCTATCGATGCTAAAGATGTGATAAATTAAGAACAGGAATCATTGAAAAATCATTAAGGAAAATACTTTATGAAAATCAAGCACTGTATTATGAAAGATAAACCCATATTTGCTCGTCTCTGTCTAAATTACCTTCTTAATGCGCCTGAGCAACCGTCGTTGGCGACGCAACAGAGTCTTCCCGCAGTGCCGCAGTCTCTCGATCCACCTGCACCTCACTGGCACCAAGTCCCACATCGCCACCGACATCGTATCACATCACCAATCGTCCGATCACAAACGAACTTGACACTAATTGATTAATGGATATCAACTGATCGCTCTCAGTGTTTCTCGAACTCGTATGTTTACGATACTCTTAGAAATTGTGCGCTATCCTAAATGGAAAACGATTAGATTGTAATAGCTACGTAAGCACCGGTCTCGTTGTGTGTCATTAGCGTTTTGTGCGTCCCATTCTTTCGTATTAAGTGATAATGTTACATACTAGCTTATTACCCCTACTCTGCCTGCTTCTTTTACGTTTACCGAAGTAATGTAACCTGTAAGTTAATCTAGATGATAAACTATATGTGTGCCAAATGTTAGCAAAATACGACCAATAGTGTTTGCGTGAAAAAGTAACAAACATATATGCTCACATACTATCGCCTTTATAGTATTAAGTAAGATTAACTGTATGAGAGTATCCCATACAGTTTATCTTAATAATATCTACTCACTGTTTTTATTTAAATTCTCTTTTTTATTACTATATCAACCGTACCATTCGCGCTGTTGTTTGCCTTTACAGAAAATATTTTAAATCGTTTCCATAATTCTCTTATAAATGCAAGTAGCGTCATAACTATTTCCAATAATATTATACTGAATAAACCGCAATGCAATAATTTTAATTTATGGAAACTTTGATAATAGGATTGCAATTGAAATTTTCCGATGTAATATTTATGTTAATCGCCGAGGAAATAATTTCCACACGTGTATTCCACTATACTTTATACCAGACTATAAATTAAAATATATATGGATACATATTTCAACTCTACAACTTTCGAAGAGATTTCATAAGTAAGAAAACATTTGTATAGACATTAGTTACTATAGGATCAACATGCAATTTCTTGCTAAAGCCTATCATCGCATTAGCATTACGCCTCTAAGTTTTCCCAGCTTATCCACGTGATAGACATCAGAAAGCATGTAATGTAATTTACAATATGTACAATCACTGATTTAAGTACTACTTTCATGACTGCACAATGATTTCACGTAAAAGAAACACCTTTATGTTACCTAGTCTACTAGATAGTGTCATGATAAAGGCATAACTCTAAACATATTTATTACGTACAGTTTTAGTGCTTTTATATTACAGCATGAAACTTGTTTCCTAACATTCGCAAAAAACTAACAACAGAAAAAAAAAAAAAACATCTAACGGCTTAACAATTTTCTCCGCTTTTCCAATCGATACACTTCAGCTCAATAACTACAAAGGCGGTCATACTTTTTCTGAACCGTTTGATAGAATAATAATCGAATGAAAGTTAAAACGAAGAGTTATATCGATCACTTAAACAAGGTCAATATATCGATGTCACGTCCACCGACGTTGAACGGTCCACGCCACTTCAACTGTTGCGAGTGAAAATGATTCGCGATAAGTTATTAACCGGTCAGCACTTTCGATACACATTGAATCACGTCATGATAATGCAGCGGCATACATAATTTCTAAATAGCAGTACGGGTTTCGTTCAACCAAATAGTGTTTCGAATAGTGTGGTAACTGGCAAAGTTTATATGGGGCGACTATCTTAGTCCTCGAAAGTTTTTCTGTATGAAGTTATTTACAGATGTATATGGACGGCAGGAACTCGTAGACTACAGGTTAGCTGCATGTCGCTTGCTATTTCATAGTTATAAAAAATGATGAAAATACAAAGTAAAAACTTTAACGTTGGCAATCAGACGTCAATACGACATATTGCATTTTAACCCCCTTTACATACTAATGTAATGTACATGTAATCCAAATTTTTAAAATATTTAACATAAAGAAATAGCACACTACTTTACCAGAGAAATACAGAGAAAAGTAAATGTAACAAAGACAGATTAATGTCACGTTCTTTAATGATATCACGTGTCTCGTGTCTGTCACGTGCCGTTTAAGAACGGAATGCCTTCCTAAGAAATCGTATTATGGCGCGTTTACTGAACTGTATGTGTTTTATGGTGTGGCAATAACTAACAATAAAATTTACGATTCGATTGTTATACTCCCATTCACAATATTTGTTCATATTCAGGGATATCTTGCAATAGAAAATGCATCTAACTTCACATTTCATTTTCTTACTTAACTGCGTGATTTCTAATTCTTTATTTTCCGTATTTATTCCGAAGAAGCCAATTATTAATATTTTATTAATATTTATCGAAATCAATAGCAAAAGCACACGTCATTGGGTTCATACGTACCCAATGACGTTCACCTAACTAAATTTAAAAACGTTAGGTATTTATTAAAGTGACCGTTCATGTTTTAAATACTGGAGAAGCAATGCCATGTAAAGAAGCTCGTACCTAGTAGTGGGATTTAAAAAGGATTCCAGCCATATAACTGTAATGTACTGTAGATGGTAGGTGCGAACAATACGTGTAAAGTTATCTAATCGTTTTAAAACAATATACCGTATGGCCTGGAAATGAAAACATTCGAATTGTATTGTCAATAGCAATTGGCACTAATGTGACACATTTAATGACTAACACATCCGACGTTCAGTTAGGAATTCATCGTGTAAACCTTACTTGGAAGTTGACCTTTTTTATAAAATCTAACTTCAGAACCGCGGAGTGAGAGTGAGATTTTTGAAAAGAAGAAATATTATACTTTGATGCTTTTTTTAGATTGAAGTTGCGACTAAGCTTAATTTAAATCAGGTGCGTTGCTCTCTCATATGCTATCGAGGGCTATCGGCACTCTTCCACCGAAACGCAAGAACTGCTTTACGCTATAAATAAAAATTGCGGCACCTGTGGTCGAACCATACTCTTTCGACGCCCTAGAAAATTTGTATTTTGATACTGAAATATTTTTAGTATGTTTGTTCAAAACAGCATATGTACTTATTTGATATGTCAAATGAGGTGTTAACGTGCGCCTCATCTAATATTTTCGAGATTCAACCTTAGTCCTCGAATAAAAAGGTCATCATTGTTTGACAAGTATGTTATGATGATGACGCATTAAGGGTACAAACGTATCAAATATTTGAACTACTTCGGACGATGTTTGTTCTCGAGTCGTTAGTAATGTGTTATTTAATTAAATTATTATTTGTGTCTCCTAGCGTTTATTATAATATTATCTCACGTATATCGTAAATAACAAAATCATTTCTCTTCATGAATACATAATGATTTTATAATTCGTGCTTACGTATGTGATACGTTACTTCATAACATCCATTGCACAATTGCTTTTGTAATAACGTTATTAGTCATATTTATAATGATAGGTATGCGCAAATAAGGTGCAAATATTTTAATAATGTGTCGGACTACGAAAGAGAAAATGGTGTTATAACCGGGACACGCTTGTCATGGATAAAATAATATTTTCTCTTCCTTACTCCGTTCCGTAGTTTATGGGATCATAGTTGTTGACTGATAGATTTAATACAGAAAACAAAATGACAAATTGTCAGATAAAATAACAATGACACAATGTCAATTTGTGTTTCCCTATAGAAATAAAGACATTCACTTCGCTGAGAGGCATAGTCTTTCCTCTGGCTCAATAATTTCCAGCTTTCACAGAGTAAAGATGATAACAATAAAATTATCTTCATTTACTAAAGCAAAACTACCTCCAGCCATCGACTTATAAGGGATCAATGATTGACCTACTCTTGGATCAAATACAAATTCATTCTACAACTATGTTATTATACAATTCGACCACACTGTACACGTTACATTAACCTCATTGAAGGACTTACTCCGCGGTCGCATACGTAATACATAATATTGTTATATAAACAAACTGTGTCAATATCTGCTGTCGGCAATACGCAATGCGTTGTTATGTTGACACGACATTTTGAGGACATTATGTATGCAAAAAAATATAAGTGCTAAATTGTCTATCCACAAGATTAGCAGGATGTAGAAAGAGCATGATGTCATGTACTTGAAATATTATTTTTTAGTATTTTCGCATTTAAAAAAACTAATCGAATATTAAAAGTTTTGGAACATAATATTGATGTGGTGTGATTTGAATTTTCTTTAGCAGAGAAGCAATGATTAGAATGATAGAATTGAATGAATGATTTAATGAATAAAATGAAATAGAAAATATCCGAAGCTAATCAACTAAATATAAGGTAAGAAATAAAACCACAAGCATATATCTAAGCAAAACCCGCAACTACGCACATGTGCAAAAGAAGTGTAAAGCTCTTCTATCCTTCAGCGTAAAATTCCATCTATTAACAACACTAGTATCACGGTACTTTTACTGTGCTAGTATTACTAGAGACAACTAATCAGGCAGGTTATTGTTTACTTAGTAGTGCAAGAGTATGAAAGTAGCAAATCAGCTCGTATTAATATGACTAATCAAGTCCAAAGCGTTAAAGATCTTCTTTTGCATAAGAGTGAAGCAATGTGTGATGCCGACAATCGCTCGGAAATAGCCCGGAAGGATCTTAGGTAATCTAACACATGTCTAGATGAGAAGAGTCTACACACATCATATGTAAATATCAAATGGACACGACAGGTGATTATATAACATTTAATATGCAGCAGTGAACTATTGAACTTTCTACAGTTGCACAACTACAAACACCTTAATGCATTTCGATACGAGGAAGTTTGCGATTTTATTTATATTTATGATGTTTCGGAAATATGTATTTTATCTGAAAGATTAATTCCAGGTTAACATCACAGTGTTCTTTTAAATGTATCTGATAGAGTGTCAGTAATTCTGTGATATTTATTTTCTTGGTATTATGTTACTTTATAATAAATACTTCAGTAATAGGAAATAGCATATCTTCACTTTACTTACAAGTAATATTTATTAAATAATTGAAAAATATTTTTCCCGTTACTCTTTTCTACAAAATTAGATTGCAAGCAAATCCGTCTGTTATCATTCCAAGGAACTAAAGACGAAAATTTTATAATTAAATAAAAAAAATGTTTTAAAGTTTATCGTGCCTTTCACTTAAGTAAATGATATCAGGTATGACATTTTACATATAAACAGGAATGGTAAGAGACATTTAGTTAATACCATTTTGTTTACGCCGTAATTTTATTTTTAAAATAATTAAAATGCGAGTGCGTCCGGGTGAATAATGCACACAAACGGTAGTATACGGGGAGAAACATGACAACTTCTACAGTGGTTGCACAATGTTTACTCATTTTTATACAGAGGGAAATCGGTCATGGATACCACTTCCCGCGAGGGCAATGTGGTTATTATACCGGATTCCTACCGGTTAAAACCCTACGATGTTCCTCCAGATATCTCTTGTCCGGACTTTCGAATTCGTCTTAGCGTCACAGTACGGCCGAGGCTCATTCATGAGGTCGTTTGGACCTGGTGTTTCTAAATACATATATGTCTACGGGTTGCAATTGATTATTATAATTTTAAGTAGGCTGCACACTCATTTATTGTCTGCACTGTATGTTATGTAATATTAAAAAGAAAACTTTTATCGCCTGTATTAACTTAACAATTGGTAAGGGTACGAAGATATGTAGAGTGCTAGAGCGATATAATATACAATTTGATACGAGTAATTTATGAAAATGTGTATAATTTTATTATTCGGTGGTAGTTGTAGGAATATACATAAATATTTGCAATCCCTTTTTAAAAGGAAATACTAAGATAATAGTTGCATTTTCAATGCTATGACACAACAAATTACGGAATGCCAATAGTAATAATTGTTTCAAGGTAATGTTTGTCACACGAAGTACAATACGATATAAACCTAGCCCAGGTTAGGTTTATATCTATCTATCTATTGAAAATCTATTGAAAATATTTGGACCTTTAAAAAAGGATCCTATTTGTATTTATAAATTAACTCATGAAATGCATAAGAATTAAAATGCGAAATTAACATAAGCAGAACTTGTAAATGAAACAAATTAGTGAATATATCATATCTTAGACACTCATTTTTAACATCACAATAGATAATATTTTTTTCTCATAAGGATAATCTTGGAGCAATAAACGAAGTTAACACCTTGCAGTATATTGCATTGAAGGACCGTGGATTGGTAAATATTGCCGACCCGAGCCAACTTTTAGGATGGAGCCCGATTAAATTTTAGCGTCCCATTAGAATCTAAATAATCTTTGACAATGACAAATACGAAGAAAAAAACTAATTTTGTCTCCCAAAGACATGCTAGAGGGGCCCTCAGGGACTATGCCCTTGGAGAGGCCGCTCCGTTCGCCCTATGGTAGGGCCGGCCTTAGGTGTCGCATTATATTATTCCGCTTACCGAATTTTAAACATTTTTTTATGTTTGGACAGTGTCGAAGTTTTGATTTAAGTTTTTTTTTTATCATTTTATTTTGGAAACTTGATGTATGCGACAAATAACTGCGTGCTGTTCGGCCAAATTCTAGGACACGCGCGTCACGTGGTACAAATAAAATCTTAGGCACATAAAATTATAAGTCTTATCTAGCAGTAGCAGTCTATTAGATTACTAAGTCTACATTTACGTGTTTATGCTTGTTGAAGGAGTAATAAGTATGTTATGGAAATTTAAATGCATGCCATGTTAAGCATGACCTGTTAAGTGCCACCTTTGAAAACATTATGGAAAACTCTGGCATGTAGATTTCTTCATGTATTTCTTCGCCGTTAAATAACAAACTGTATTACGTGTATTATTTACATAGAAGTATTAATATAAGTATACTTATAGTACTACTTAACGTTTTTATTACTTTTTTATGCAATGCAGTCGATCTGACATTAACGAATTATTATGTTTATGTTAATTATTCAGTTAATGTAATTGATTTTTTTTTCTTGATACTGAAACGTTTCCTTATAACAAAAATGTTACTCATAAGGCGTTTATCGTCGATACCATTTACTTCTGTCTTGCGATAACATACTGATAACTGTATTTTTTATTTGATAGATAAATGAACACGTATGACGAAGCAAGAGCATAAAGGTGTTAGATCGGTCTGCTATGCGAAGTCTCAAGTTCGATCACAAAAATTCATTAGATAGAAAGGGTATTTTTATAGAATTTGACACATTTTACTAACAATATACAAGTTCTTATAGAAATCTTAATTGTATATTACCGTTTCGCGAAAGAAATCCGACGGACTCTCAAAAAATCTTCATATTCTAATATACTGATGAAATTAAAACCTGCTCCTATTCACATGTTATGGAATAAACTTATGAATATTACGTTTTAAATAATAAAAATACTATCATATTATGTAGACAGCCGCATTTGCAATATCATATAAAGCTTACATTACAGGCCTATCGTATCGCGATTTCTAAATTTAATGCAATTGAAATAAACCTTGTTACAAATTGCAAAAAATAGCAATATTTAATTGCATAGAATTATTTTGATCGTAAATCATATAACATTTATATGCTGTTTTTGTTATGAATTATTACTCACGTATCTAATTATTCACAGTCTCACTATTGTATTTAGTTTAGGCACTTTATAGGTATATACAACCTGCCGTTTTGAATAGAACCTCGATAGATATCTTTGGAGTAAAAAGAACTATATTTTTCAAAAATAAAATTTCCTGCATTATTCTCGCAAAATACGATCAGTCGTTTATTATATTAAAACGAAAATATTTTAAATTTATATCTTTTATTATCATGCAAATATGCATAATGAAGTTAAGTGATAAACGCTGCATTGTGATGTAAATCTTTGATAACACGATAAAAATATGATTACTAAAAAGATTTGCCTAAATATACAATACTTCAACTATAATCACGAAATCAATTTAAACTATAATAAATTTTAGTCCTACTTTCAAACTAGCAGACGCGTTTGCCGTTGAAAATACGCGTTACAACAAACAATAACCACAACAAAACGGTCGCGTCAACAAAACGAATTGGAAACCTGCTTTCTAATCGTCGCTTTAACTTTGTGAATATTTCTTTTCAGAGAGTAATGCACAGAGGACACAAAATGGGACGCACATAACTATACTTCTTGCACAGTTGCACAATTCACCGTTGGGAGTTTGTGCGTCGCGCGACCGCTCACAGCCGACCCGACTACAACACTGCAGTCGCCAGCCAATCTTTCTTTCACCGGTTACACAAGATACATTACATAAGACGCCTTTCCACTGCAGCCCGTGTAGCAATTTTGTTGATCGATCTGATGACCGATCGGCAGATTTATATGCTTTTCGGATGTGATACACTCTTAAGACCGGTCGCTAATTGTGTTTTTAGATCACTGTTATGTTGACAAACACGTTACCGGAATAAGTTACGTTTAATTGCGTCTGCGATTAACCATAAATGACATTATGTATGTAGGATGTATTGCTATCCCAGAGGACTAAATTACAATAAGGCCACATTATTGAAACACCTATTTTCTTCTCTCCAAACGAGAGCAACAGAGTTCGAGACTACGATGTTTTTAATATATTAAAATGTACATACAAATACATTATAAAGAACATCGTGGAAAATTTCACCTGTGTTAAAATATATAATTTCACACCATATTCCGACTTGGGCTCCGAAATTACCACAGCTACATTAAAGGAGGTAGAACTCTTGTGGTTCGACTCCGAAAGCACCACCGCCAAACCTATTTCTGCCTAATAATGTTGCGGCCAATGCACTGAGGTGTTCTGAAGTGTGTGTTTGAAGGGTTCGGTAAGGAAGATATACTTAACTGAGGAGTTCCAATTTAATCCTCCAGGGTAGCAACGTATCTGTGGATCTCAAGTAAGATTTTGATCTTATCTGGGGATGATTACGGATGTCCGTGGGCGAAAGTCGCCACTTACCATCATATGGACTGCGCGCTCTATTGCTACTACTATATTTCAAAAAATATACCTTATTCAACTCCATTTGTTTACAGCAGATTTAAAATTTCAGTGAAAAAAGATTAGTGACAAAAGATCGAATGGGAAACTAATCATTCAATATTTCAATTTTCAATTCCTATCAATACAATTTCATTGGCTACTATAAAATATTAAAAAAATACTCACTCCGTTCACAACGTTACTGTTTATGAGTATTTTGAATGCTAATCGTTTTATTAATTATATCAAGATATTTCATAAATCAACTCTTACAGTTTCATTTAAAATTTGCGTAAGTTTTAGAGTTTTTAACTACAAACGTTTTTTCCTTATATCGACATAACAATAGGCATGTATTTCTCAATATTACGTTTCAAGTTTTAACCACATACTTACCAGTAGCATGATATAAGAATTTTACAATCTCAGAACATAAACGTGAATTACATCACTGATAATATAAAAACTAAAATTCCATTTATCCATACAATGGAACCCCAGACAGTCACGTAAATATTTTTCATTACTGTAAAATCGTATTCTTAATTATAACTACAATAGCGCAATCAACGTCTAAGGGTTTATTTACGTGTCTACATATATGTCATACAATATTATGTAAGGTACGACCTGTGTTTGTGCAGTATTGTTACGATAATACAAATAGTTAAATAATTGCATATAAGAATACTATATTCTGCACGGGCCCGTCATGTTCAATGTATGCAGAAGTAAATGGGTTTAAAATGTGTTTGTGCAGAAGAGATAGCCTAACGGTCGAAAATCGGCCTATCAAAGGTTTGAATCCCAGGCACGTAACACTGATTTTTTAACCGAAACGAAAAGAGGCCCTTCTCAATTCGACTTTATTTTTCGACTTCGACACGATATGCGCATTACAAATGAATTATTACTAGCGGTGCAGGAAAGCACCGTAGGGAACGTACACTCCAAAGAGTTCTCTGAAACTCAAAGGGGTGTGAATTCTGCCAATTCGCACTTGGCTTGAGCGGTGGACCACAGTCTAGCAATGTTTAATTTGAAGAGGAGACCCGTGGCCAACAGAGGGAAAATAATGAAGTGACAAAGTGTCTAAGTGTCACCAATAAATTAATGACTATCCTTAAAGTTACATTACAAATGGCGGTATTTCCGTTGACTCATACATTTTCCGCATGCGTACCCCACACCCCCTTTATTTCCTGTACTTTCACTCCTTTGTGGTATCTTGATGCCGCGCGGCCTTTGAGCTCTCTGACCTCTAACTGAACTGATTCGCTGCATTCATTTGAACTTTATAGCGATAAATGTGATTAATGACATGTTTCTGTATGAGGAAATCGCTTATGGAAAGTTTAAAAGACAAATTACCCTTTAAAATAAATTTTAAATATGAATATGATTCCAAAAAGTCTATAATATATAAGTC
>DWNE01006609.1:0-12926 GCA_018249875.1 Cecropterus toxeus
AAAAAAAAAAAAAAAAAAAAAAAAAAAATACAGACGAATTGAGTACCTCCTCCTTTTTGGAAGTCGGTAAAAACAGTATCCGACCCCCTGTATGTAGCGGCGCAGTCACGAGCTTGCATGTACATTCGCTCGTAAAAGTGCTGGCGAACATATCCTGTTATAAAGAACGTTTTCAATTGCAAATGGGTCGTGGGGCCAGGGAAACACCAAATTTATGACCCGGGACGGGAAACGAGCGTTATTTGGACTCGATGGAGACAAAAATAGAAAGAATCCCGAGTTCATTCATGAAGCTCGGTGCGAACCGCTCGTATGATACCGACGCGTGTCCCAAACGATATTGTCAGATAAGCCAGTGAAGTGGGTTCATCGTCGGGTAACTTGCGAATAGTTGAAGTAAATTGTTTTAGTATTTCAAGATTTTATTTCTATTTAGGGGTTATTGAAGTTCATAATACATTAAGTGAAGAAAATATACACAGATTTATCAATGAGGAATCATTATAGCGTATATAAATACATATATTCAATAATCCAATTTTAAAACCTCTAAAATCCCTACATTTTGGCAAGAGTTATTTTATTTTTAATGTGCCACTGAAAAACCATTTAAAGAATGAGCCTATATAACATATCATAGCCCTTAGCAATATAATTTTTGATCAAAGATCATGAACCTCATTCACCATGACCATCGCGAGGATCTCATAAAAATACTGTAGTTTGCCAGATAATCAATGATAATGACCTATTAGTAAATTACAGAATATAGAGGTATCATTTTATTATAAAATTTACATACACAGTTTTCAAGACACATTAAATAGAACATTTAGATTCAATCACGCATTCTACAATCAACTGTAAAATTACTTGATCATTCCATTGAAGAATTTTCAAACTCCTAATTTCACAGTTCGTAACCCAATAAATAAGACTGGGGCAACATGTACGTTCCCGGAGAAAACCATTTAACTACAGGGACGCAGATGTTCAAATGTGTGCTGTAAAGGGTAAAATTAAGTATTTATCGACAATTTGTTAAACACAGTTCACTAAATTACAACTGATGCATACAAGTTTTACACATGAAGTGTAATGATATATATGATTCTCAATTGGAATATGGAAGGTTCTCAATTCGTCTGTATTTTAGTCTATTCGAGTACTCTGTGCGAGTACTGAGTGCGAGTTCGAGTATTCATATCGGTTGGAATCACGCATACTTCTATTACTCATTCAACAAATTGGGTAATCAAGATGCTTCATTTTACAACGGACGTGACACACTGCTACGTAGAACAGGTTAGTTATTTTTGTTATTACCATATTAAAAAATTGCACTTATTTAACCCTTACTAATATTTTTAAATTTCATGTATATACAAGGTGTAAAATATTTATATTAACATATTATGTATGTTGAAATGAACGTAAAATATATGAAGTTAGTTCATATCACTTATTAGAGTAAAAGTTAGGGACTCGACGGTTAAAAACGAAACTCTTTTAGTTAGACTGATACGGATAGCGGATCCGTTTGTCTGTCAGGAGGCTGTATCACACAGCTGAAATTGCCATTTCTTATAGATAATATGGAACTCTTTGTGCGCGAATCCGACTCACTCTTGCCCGGTTTTAATATTTTATTCATTTTAATACTATGGTAAATACTGATTCATGGTTTTCCATCCCTATCTCGATCAAAATAACAACCATTTACATGTTTCAAACTTTTTTATATAAACTTGAATTAATAAGCAGAAGAAACAAGCATGCAGGCCACCTGATGGTGAGTGGTTTTTGCCATCTGTTAACTTCACATAGAACAAGAGTTCTATCTGAAGTCAATCACAGAACTAGAAAGGACTCTTAAGAACTAGGATGGGCGTCACATATGAAAATCAGCCGGCAGCCACACGCATGTACCGAAACGCAAGAACTCCTTTACTAAAAAACCATTTCTTCACTTATAACTCACTCATTAAATGAGCGTTAAAAACTAATGAAACAAATGTATTAAATACGTTCAAAATTATGTTATAAGTAAACAAGTAGCTGTAATAGATACTCGTTACCATTTACGCATCAAAAGCTGTGTTTCAATTTCGAAATATGATAGATTTAGTTCGATCGGTCTAACACAAATGCATTTAATGCCCTCATCGCTGCACGTACGTTACGTTCAGCCAACGTGACTCGAATCATTTTGTGTTCAGAATTGCATTTCATCTATAATGTGGATAATAACATTGTATTTCACCTCCTGACGAGATAAACATTTGAAAAAATCCTAATTGCATATGATTTATGTTTTGATAAAGCTAAATTTAAAAAACAAGATTAAGTGGGAATCGGATTCGAGTACGAAGAGTTTTGTACCATTATCTATTAAAAACGGAAAAACAAAATCACGTTTCTTGTATAGAATATATATTTTATTCTGTTTTTAGTATTTGGGATTATGGCGGTAACATCATCTGGTAAAATGTCAACTGCCTAGCTATCTCGGTTCATGAGATAAAGATGAAAGACAAAAATACAGACGGACATCGGAGGCTTGGTAATATAGTCTTGGTAGTAATACCTTTGGGTACGGAACCCTAAAAACGGTTATAGGTACACGTGAAAAAAAAGGTACACGTAAAAACCATCCCATAAATATATTCCATCTGAGGTATGTATGTACATAGGCATGTGTGTTTCATTGTTCACAAGTAGTTTAACGGGAATATCAGACTTTTAATTTTGCTATTTTATGGTCGTATTATTTGGGAAGATATAGATGGTAGTACTGTACCGCGGTAATGTAGACAATGGCTATCTCCACAGACAAAAATGACAGTGTTTTAAATAAACAATCACTTCTTAACCATTAATTAAAGAACGATACCACAACGAAGTGGCAGATACCACTAACGATCACATGGACAGAGTACAGCCTCTTTTGCTACGTCATTGTCATTAAAATATACGCATTCTGTTACTGCATACGAGTCCTACAATTTTAATTATTAATCAATTCCTAACGTTTGTTTAAAACGGACACGACCTAATCATTTCGATACTATTTACATTATTTACTCTTTTTGGCAACGCATTGTTTCACTTACTTTATTTTTTTACTGCTTAGCTTACATACGACAATATATATTACTAGACATATACTGCAAATTGTATTGAGTACATTATTCAATAATCTAGTAACAAATCTAAACGTCTGTATGTCGTTTATAAAAGTTGTTTAGCAATTAATCGTCCCGGGGCGTCAACTCCTTAATTGACAGTGGAAAGCGGGACTAAGGCGGGCTTTCCACCAAGAACGCAGATTGAAGTAAATGATCGTAGCTAATTATTCACGCATTATACTATTGTTTTCGGCTATTGGCGATGGGTACTTGTTTTGTATGAATTTTAAGTCGCTGGTAGTCCAAATCCGAATTTAAATTCTTGCGTCCCAGTGGCGATAGTACAGGTGAATATCTATATAAATACCTCCTTCTTGAGTGCAGAGGATTTGGCGACCGGTCAGCCTTTGCACTTCCACTTCCAGGTCCCGTGCCCACCACACAAAAATAACAATAATAATATCCGTTCTTGCCGAAAACCGAGTAATGAATGAATGCATGTGAAAAGAGTCGTGACAGAACGTCAATATTTTGAATTTATAAAATTCTATTTAATTCAGTATTTTGGGCCAGTCATAAATACTGAACATGTTTTATTTTAAAGGTATACAAGTATTTAGTGAATTCGGATGATAATATAATCTAAACAGCTCTATACTGTGTGATCTAAAAATCTGACACATTTTCATTTTCCTTAGTAGATTTCTAGCATCTCATGTATTTAATGTACATGGCCAAAGTAAATAAATAAAAAGTCATTTACTTTCTTGTTCTTCATGAGCTAAATAGGTTTAATGTAAAGACGCGTTTGTGGACAAATTAGTTGCTTTTGATGGCACGCTTGTCCCGATCAATCTGCTGCCGTCCGTCGAAAGTTATACAAAATGCAAGCCAAGCGATATGCAGTCACATATTTGTCAATAAATTATTTATCAGATATCCGCGTATAAAGATGGCCACTGCTCTTATTTCAGCGCCCATAACGTGCATATTTTATGTCTAAAATGAATTTGTGGTGATTTATAAAACCGTGGCTCCTTAGTCAAGTTGAAGTAGATTAGACAACCGAAAAACCCCTAACTAAAATAGCAAAAAATTTATATTGTATTATGAACGAGACGAAGGGGCATAATGTAATATTATTAACATTCTTCTTAATATCTTCTTGGCATAGCGTTGTTGTGACCAAAGCCCATGAATCTAAATTAATTGGTGTCTTAAACAAGGTAAACAGATTCTGTTGGAATCTTCCGAATATCCAATTACAAGAAATGCTGCGATGCTCATTTTAATTGTTTGTTGCCAATATTTGTAAACAATTTTCAACAGATCAACAAAACAAGGAATTGATCACAGATTCCGCAATATCATTTTATCAAATTTAAAAATTGTTTACAAAGGATTTTTGAAGTAAATTTTGGTTTAATTTATCGCTTTCCTATAATTAAAATATTTGAAAAACTGGGACTAGTCTGAGTTAAATCGGACGGATGACAGCCGTATTAAATCCAAAAAAACCTTCTAGCCTATTAGAAAATATCGTTGAACTCAACCAAATACCAACTTTTTATCAACTATTTCCAATACTTCCAAAAATACATATTTCGAAAGTCATTTACAAAATTCCGCAAAAAGTTTTCGTCGACATTTATATAAAAGACATAAGTACTTATATTAAAGGAAAAGTTATAATGAACACTTCTAAGTGTAACTGTAAGCGTGAAATATTTAATTTAGTCTAGCGTTTTAGTCAAAGCAGCTCCGGTCCACACGAGGGGTGATTTTTGTTTACACAAACTCGTTTTTGGTTTGCTTAATTTGCAAGCAGCGCCTTAATGAGGGAGGCGGAGCTCTCTAAGCAGGTTTAACACTTATTGTATAAAGTTTGTTCAAATAATGTGGTGAAACTTTCAAATATACCTAGAATTTTCATTAAGAACCTAGTACTGTCCCACTACTGGGATGGAGTCTCTGCTTATAACTGAATTCCTCATCTTCTCTTAGTATCTTCTTATGATCTAATGGATGTATCCTATAATCGAAGCGCTCATAGTTTCGTCACATCAATCCGTTTGTGCTGGTTGTTGTCAATATCCAGGGATGGCAAACCTATGAGGAGGGTTAAATGATGATTAATAGTAACTGTAACATTTGTCCAGCAATGCAATGGAGCATGAAGTTTGCTCTAGACTTCCCCCATTCTCCTCTCGCTTTAGACTTTACCGTTGATGGTGACTACATACTGAAGCATAAACCAGGGTTACAGCATCGACTATTGTTTACCATACTGACCAGCCGATGAAGGAATGCGAAGTCTAGCAATAGACCTCGTATTCCTTCGGGGACGTAAAGGTTGTTGTTGTGAAGACTATTGTTTTTTTTTGTTATTTACCATGAGCTTGTATGCCATGTGCACCATGTTCTTTTAGGTAATTTGATAAAAAAAATGAATCCTGCGTTCCTGGCGTATGCTCTGTATCGCCGTTATATGACTACAATTTTATACATAGCTATTAGTAAGTTTGCTAAAATAAATACTGGTACGAAAACTGTAGGTCCGGACTCAATACAAATAAGACTCAATATTTCCATTCTGTAACGAAATTGTATCTGCGTAAACCGAAGTGGTCGCACGTCGTATTTATGTCGAGTGTTCTGCGGAGCAACGATAAAAGATTTAAGCCTAGCTATATTTCGGACGTTCTAATCTGTACTTTACTTCTAACTGAACGAAAATCTATATGTGCGCCCTGACAAATAGCTGTGTCTCTTTATAGAGAACGGTCGAATAATCGGATGTTCTTGATTTCGTAAATACTTAGCTCCATTCTGTTCATTCGGTTAAATGAGATGTCTTCTTAAAATGGTGTACTTGTGTCTATCCATATCATTGATTTTTTTTCGCGGCCTATATTCATTCATTCATGCATTAGCATGTTGAGTTCTATTGCTAAATAGATGCCTCCGCTAAAGTTTTTTTTTAATAGTCACCGCACCTATCGTATTGGTGATTGCAGTGGGTTGGTGTTACAAAGGGAGACGCTGCAACTCGTCTCTTGGAATTTATACCTCAGTTACCTCGTGCGAGAGCCACAAGAAGTGCATGAATAGTGCTATTTAAGCTCGATAGCACAGGGCACATAATAAGTGGTGACCTCCTACAGTTTATCAAGTAATGGTTCCTCTGCATCCTCAATCACGCTTTCAAAGTTGTCTTAACACATAACTAAAATAACTGTATATATACACGTTTCGAACTGACATCGTCGCAGCACGGCCGCTCCCGATCATAAGTACCTAGTCTGGCGACAGATACCCTTTTGCCAAATAATGAAACATAAACTCAGCAGGGTTAATTATATTATTCAACCAAGTATTGTATATTTAACAACCCGCGTGGCGGTATTGTCACCTTACTTGACTGGCACGCAGTGGCCTTCAAGGTCCATTCTCTGCCATACAGGTATCTGAATAATGAATGAAGATTTATTTTCTGGTTCTACATATTCGACTTTATGTATCCATAGTCCCCATGATATAGGAAAAGACTTCGTTTATAGATGGCTTCTCATTACGCTTTATTTGTATGTACATTTTATTTCTTATTTAAAAGTAAAGACTGAGCAGTAAAGACACAGTAAAGACTGAACGTTTCAAAATAATCGATAAAGTAAATCAGAGTTACTTACGTAGCTTACCGCGGCCCCGGATACTTCCTTAGATGATAGCACAACTATAACTTGCTTAGTCTTATGACTACAAAGCTAAAGTACGAATACTACCGGTTCATACATTTACTATTTACGAGAATAGAACTCATATAGAAATGTTGCACGTTGGAAAGTCCATGTATGCTTTAAATTATGTGCCCCGGCTAGAATAACTCGCAGTAAAAATATATGAAACGGTTGTTTCAAGCATTTTACTGTGTTGGTGACATTTTTTATTGAATACAGCTCTTGGTACTGCATTCTTTAAGCCGGCCACAGCTTTCATAACATTTTTCAGGATCTGTGTGCATTATGAATTGCGCTACATTTCTGCGGATTACAGATACACTGTTCAGTTTTAGTTCATAAATAAAGCATTTTAACACTGTGTACAGGCTTAGACGGTTTAACTGCCAGTTTTAATTGGATTTTTTTTTCTGTTACTCAAGGGACATCTATTAATTAAGAAGGATTTTGAAGGGGAGGAGGAAGTCTTGACTTAATATCACGGTCTTTTTTTTTGCAAGAAACGTTTTAAAATTTGCGAGAAAACTGAAAACAAATTAAACAGAAAGAGAAATCACCAAAAAGGAAGGTATATCGAAGGAATAGGAATAGGATGATCTCAAAACTTCATAATATTGTATTTGTAAAATTAAAAGATTTTCACGCAATGTTTTCGACAATAAAACAAATTAAAACTTGTTCTCATAACATATATGTCTCGTCATAAAATCATACTACTTTTGACCTTGTCTTATTTGTTAAACATGTATGAGAACAACACAAAAAAAGAAACAAAAATTGTGTATATATAAACATAATTATTAACCAGCGCTTGCACTTATGACTATAATAATAGTTTAATTAATTAAATACGGCACATTAATTAATTACGAAACAAAGTGTAAATCGTTTCGTGTGGATTCAATTTCAATGCAAATAACTAATTAAGTTTGACACTACAATTTAGCGATAGAAATAAAACGAACGCGCTAAATAGAAATTTAATCTGTATTAATTAATTATAATGTACATTATCTTGCCATAATTTAATAGATTTATTGGGCAGTCAACAACAGGTAACGAGTATTAGGCGATCTCTGCAACGGTTATCGAATTTTAGGACTCACATGTAAATATGAGTGTACATTAAAAAAATACGTACATGAACGTAAACAACGTAACGTACCAACCTAACGTAAGTACCATGAAGAAAACATACGTGATATTTGTTCATAATTTACTGTACGTTGTAAAGTCTACTGGTATTTAAGATAACTCAACTTATATATTTACCTATGTGGGTAGCATTTTTTATGAAGTCGTTGCCTTTAAAACTTAAATCTTATGAATACATCTGTCTATCTATAAAATCCATGAATATAAAGTATAACTTGTCTACAGAATAAATTGAATAACTCTATTCCTTATTATTTGTAAACATGTTGTGATTAAGCAGCCTCTTAAATGTCGTAACAAACTGCTTTAGTCATGCCTGTCGCCACCGGACACAACATACGTCACAAAACCTCAACAGCGTGTTACAATCTCACAAAATTCGTATATTTCGGTGAATTTCTGCAGCTTACTGCAATTTAGGCTCTCGTGTGCAATGTTACATTTGACACATCACACGTCGGGCTCAGACGGCGATGTGTATTTCCAAGTGGCAGTCAAGCAAGTAATGATTGAGCTGTTAACAACAGAAATAGCATTTGGTGCAGCTACAAAGCGTCTCACAGTTAGCAACAAATATTGTACAACAAACATTATCGCCTTGGGTGTTATGTGTATCGTCTATCTGAACACAACATACCTATAACTCCTCATGGATATCTTAAGTCACTTCCAGATTTTTTTTTATAAGAATAAAGTAGCAAACGAGCATGTTGTCTACCTGATGGTAAGTGGTTACTGTCGCTCATAGACATCTGTAAGCAACCTCATATAGAACAAGGTTTGTACCTCAGATCGATTACAGATGCGTTGCCACTCCCGAGGACTAAGATGATATATAAGATATATAAGTAAACTGGCAATTACACCCTTCCAGCGAAACGCAAGAATTGCTTCGCGCTAGAAATGGGTGTGGCGGTGGTACTTCCCCGGTCGAACTAAGTACATTGGTTCTGCAACCAGGTGAATTATTAGAATCCTGAGATCAGCTACAGATGCTTTGCTATACATGAGAAGTACATTAGAGCCCCTCGTAATATTACCACACCCTAAACTTAACAGCAGCGCGCTTAGTTCTTCATCGTTACTATTAAGCAGAAAGAGGAAACATTACTTTAAATAGACTTGATAAGTATTATCATAAATTACCTGTGCCACGCAGTTTCACCCGCGTACGCAAGGAAAGCTGTCAAAAATAAAAATATTTTCCAACTGCTCCACTCCTCGTCATAGCGTCATGTTGTACCTATAGCCTAAAGTCTTCCTCGATAAATTTACTATTTAACACAAAAAAAAAATTAATTCGAGCCAGTAGTTCCTGAGATTAGCGCTTTCAACCAAACTCTATTGCTTTATTATATTAGTACAGATAGTATAGATAATACTTTTAAAGTCGGACCACCGATGACCCCTCCAATTTAAAAACTAAAACAATTTTTATTTGTCTATGACCAAAACAGTTTTTACCTTAAGTTATCCAATCCAATCCTTGTGAATTCAATCCAATATAATATGACAGATATATCCCATTGGTTATATATCCCATTAGTTTATAGTCACTAGAGTAACATAAATAATGTCAACAGGTTGCTTTCAACACTTGCAACGAGTGACGTAAGCCAATTCATATAGATGGAAGCTTAAATAAAATTTGAAATGCAATGCCGCATCACTGGGTCGAATTGCATTTGGAGCGTCACTGGACGGCGCAGCTTGTTATCGGATGAAACACAATCGTTGGAGACCTCATTCCATATTGATCAGTTGCGTTATTATCGACGATATGCCCAGAAAATAATGGTTTCTGATCTATTTGTTTATTTAGAACTAGCGATCCGCTCCGGCTTCGCGCAGTGTACTATATGATAAACGCTTTCTACACTCATATCCCCACATTAGGATTTTCTCCTGTGTCGTGGGTACCATAGACACACAAAGACAAATACACAAACAACCAGACCCAGAATAGAATCTAAACTTGTCATTCAGATGTCTGTCTGGTCGGGAATCGAACCCGGAACCCACTGCGTGTTAGGCCGGTATGGTGAGCTCTCGGTCACGCATTTCACGGTCACGGTCATTAAAATAAATAAAATACTACTTATCTTTATATATATACGACATCACATTAGAAACCTCAGAAATTATTAGTATTCCTGTACTAAAATATGCATGTCCTATATTAAAACCTTCCTCTAACATCACTAACTATTTAATAAAACCGCATCAAAATCATTTGCGTAGTTTTAAAGATCTAAGCATACACAGGGACAGACTGCGGGAAGTTTGTTTTATAGTATGTAGTGATGGTTAATAGAAAGTACACTTACACTTTAATAACGATAACATTTATTATCATATTTAACGGCTACTCACGATACACGGTTTTTAATTTCATTATTGCCAACATTTCGATCCAGTTCCATGGATCGTGGTCACAGCGAAACCCAAAATACTGTGATTTTTTAAACGCAAATCAAAGGAAACCACTACTTTGTGATATTAAACCCTAGTTATAATTTGAAGTAGTCAAAAGCGATTAATGGAGGACTTTACATAAAATTTTATCCGCGACTTCATTCGAAATATAATGAAATTTCAATTATTGATTAACTCTTCCTTTAAATCCTGACCTAAGCTGAATACACAACATGCGTAATACGGTACTGTCCTTATTTTTCGAGGTGGAAATAACTACTTACTATCATAGTAATATCTATATATCTAAGCTATTATAACTTAATTACATTCTCATATTGTCCAAGCTTGGATCATTAACCATTTTCGTTGACCTAATAAAATATTAATTCTCTAAAAAAATAATTAGGACTACCTAACAAACCTATTGAGCAACTTCTGTTACGTGCATTTATTGATTCACAAAATTACAATATAATAAGAATTTCTAAACCAGTGGGTGGCAACTCGCCTGTGAACCTTCCTAGTATCCTTTTTATTAGTAACAGCTTATTTCGCTGTAAAATTGTAAAGAACGTGTTGTTTTCGCTGTCTATTTCTTTAAGAATGAAAGGAACAATTAGAATTTATGCTTGAATACTTTTTTTATAAGACTGAAGTAGCAAACGAACAAACAATTCACCTGGTGGTAAGTGGCCACTGCCGCCCATGGACCTCTGTAAGCAACCCCAGATAAGATCGCAGTCCTAGCTGAAGTTAACCATAGAGGCGTTGCTACCTTTGAGGACTAAGTTGGAATGCCTTTGAGGACTAAGTTGAATGGAGTTGGAATGTAAGTTGCTCGAATAAGTCTGACTTACCAAGCCCTTCAGGCCAGAACACAGAAGCGCAAAATACTGTTATTGTTGTTGTTGTTGTTGTTGTTAGGCAGAAATAGGTGTGGCGGTGGTGCTTCCGGAGTGGAACCACAAAGAGTTCTACCACCTTTTTATATCATGTCAATTATTTTTGCAATAATTTAATAAATTCTTAAATTGATATTTCAATATTTTATAAACATTGCTCTAAAAGGTAAAACCCAATTAGTTTTATATGGACCCGAAACAAAATTATATACGTAGCAATTAAGTTTAACATTTTTCCAATCAACTTCGCTTCCCAATTTGGCAACGCATCGGAATGACGCCCGTCGATCCGCGAGTCTAAAAGCAATATCTGAGCGGACAAGTCATTACCGATGGTGGAAGCCGGCGGGATGGAATTGCTACGCATTAAATAGTTGACACATATTATATATCGATCTAAACTGAATCTGAAACGAATATTTCCTATAAATACGAATGAAATAAGAAAAGAAGTGAAAATGAAAACTATTCGCGCTAGAGTGAATGATTAAAGTTTATATGTAAAATAATAAAGAATTGCTTTTTTCGCGCATTATGCATTTCTAAGTATATTTATTTTAAGTTGTAATTCTTAAAGTCATGGTCGCAAATAAAAAAATAACAATATTAAATAGGAAGTTAGGGATTACTTCAGGGAGTTCCCTGAAGTACAAAGTCTCTAACAGATAAGGTAGTCCATTAAAATGGTCGGACCAAGGTAGCCAAAGATTTAAATGTTCATCTCGAGAACCACTAAACGGTTTTTATCGCGGTTCTCAAACTGAAATAGAGTGTTTTGTGGAACAATATTTGCATTATCATTTAAGTAAGTATATTGTGCACAAATAACAGACAAATATACTAATAATTTACCGGGCATCTATTTTAGCTAAGTATGCTAAAAATACAGTTATAAATATAGTTATACAAAACGTTGTACGGGATAGTTTTTAACAAAAAAATAACACAGTACTGGATCATAAACGGCAATCGTCATGCACATGCCAAATGTGAAGTACAAAGTAAAGTACAAAAAGCAAAGTAGACGAATGAATTTTTTATTTAAGAGAAAGCCTTAGTATTTTTTTTTTATTTATTCAAAAATACCAAATTTTTTTTTACATTGTGATAATATAAAGTACAATGTTAGTGTATGTAAGTTTGTTTGAAACGTAGTCTTTAATGCGAGATTCTATCCCCTAGTACGCAACACTGATAAGATTAATTGCGTATTAGAAATAATTTATTACTCCTTTACAGTGAAGGAAAATATCGTAAGGAAACCCTCACACCTGAATGTTCTCAAAAAAGTTCTCAAGGCTGCGTGAAGTCTACCAATGCAACTCAAGTATCAATCGGAGAACATTTCGTGACATAATCAAACCTATATTCATAAACACAGTATTTTTTTATATAAATACTAGCTGAACCCGCGGTTTCACCCGCGTTTAAAAAAATGTTATGTGACATACATATAACCGAACGTTTTTCGACTCAAGCAACGACTCCACAATCCAATTTGATACTTATTTTATACTTGATATACCTTCCTCAAATGCGCTTAAACTCGATTTTTTTCTTTTTAAGCATATGGTTCGCCCGTACAT
>DWNE01006610.1:0-12926 GCA_018249875.1 Cecropterus toxeus
TTGCAAACCTTACTTTCAGATAAGAAATTTAATTTGAAGGTCATTTTCATTCCTATTCTTAGTTTGATCGCATAGTAAATAACTTGGGATTTACGTATTTTGCTTCCTTGTTAATTTTTATGGTCGTTCAAGTAGAGTTGAGGAGAAGGCTGGGTAGGTGTAATCTACACATATACCTGTAGATACTTATCATAGTAGGTTTTTATTGATATATGTAAATATGTGGGTTGCATTAAGGCACAAGGTTTGACGACTCCCGTGGCCGAGCGGTCACCGTACCGGTCTGACACGTAGTGGGTTCCGGGTTAGATCTCCGGCCAGACATTTGAAGGATAAGTTTAGATTCTGTTTTGGGTCTGGGTGTCTCTGTATTCGTCTTTATGTGTCAATGGTAGCTACTACACAGGAGAATAATCCTAATGTGGGGCTATGAGTGTAGAAAGCGTTTTAAACTTTTATAAGGTAGTAATCAAGATTGTATGAGAAATAAACTATTTTCATTTCATTTCATTGTTATTTTCAATTTTTTTATTTGTTACATAAACTCGGGATAATGTTGCATCATAGGACCGCGCATTTCTTACGATACTAACTCAAATCTTCCCGACTAGTAACTAGTGTACAATGTAAATTAATGTAAGAAAGAAGGAAAGGAAAAAAGTTAAAAAGAAAGTCTGTTCTTTATAATTACAACAGGTACAATTATAGAACTACATTATTACATATTAGGTACAATGTGTTAGGTTCATTAATTTACGTTAATCGTAATTCCGCTGGCAAACTTACATATGACATTGAAGGGACATTGAAGTTTTAAAAAAACTAAATCCTGATATTCTTGCTGACCCACTTGTGAACAATGAAATTTACTTAGGGGTAGCAACATCACGAATTACTTATTTTTGACCTATTTTCAATTATCAAGGAAAATTTCAGGTTTGTTAAAAGTTTAAAATTTGAAACACGCGAGCCGATTCGAGATCAAAGTTGCGATTGATTAAAACCGTACGTAGATTGATGTAAGGGTAAAGCAGAAAGGTTCTGTGCGTAATAAAAAAAATACGCTTTGTACACTCATAGCCCCAGACTAGGATTTTCTTCTGTGTCGTGGGAGTCATGGACACACAAAGACGAATACACAAATATCCAGACCCAGAAATCCAAACTCATCATTCATATTTTTGTCTGGCCGGGAATCGAACCCGGGACCCACTGCGCGTCAGACGTTTCGTTATAGCGTCAGAGTATGCTGACCGCTAAAACTAAAACAAATATTGATTAACTTTATTGCAGACTAGCTTATTCCCGCAGCTCCACCCGTTTCGGTCATGTTGACCATGGTAATGAATATCCTGTGTGTTAATACGTCATAAACTATCTGTGCGCCAAATTTCAGCGAAATCTGACCAGTAGTTTTCGCGTAAAAATTCGTCCCTTCCCCTCCGTTTTCCTTTATTTCCAGGCGCCATTAAAAAAATATATAGCCTATGTCACTTTCCAAACTGAGTCAATTCTAATGACATGTCATACATCACAATCCGTCTAGCCGTTTGGGCTGTAGCGCGTGCCAAAGAAATAGACATACACACAAACGTACATAGTTACATACATACGCTCGAAAAACAATATCCTCCTTCTGACGCAGTCGGGTAAAAAGGAAGTAACGCACATATATAATTGCAAACTTTCGTATTAATAATTTTAATGAGAAGTAAGATAAGGATGTGGTTTAAATGATCATAGTTATATGTAATAGTAACATAATGTATCTTGTATCTTAGAAACATCGTTTAGGGCATGCCCTATCGTTATACAAGGCACAAAGACTTGAAGAGCAGGCTGGAGATTGTAACTAGCACTCCGCTAAATATTACCCCTCGAGCCTTTGTGCCAGCATTTAAGCCATCCTCTATATAGTATAGCGTCATTAAAAGTTGAAGCGAGGAACGAATTAACAGAAATAAAATAGCACGGATTAACGGGTCTTCATCAATTTATAAAAAAAAAACTATTAGATATTTTTTCCTTAAAAATCATTGTTGTAAAACTTGTAAAATGATATTGTCACTTGTAATATCATAAAAGGTATATCATATCATATTTCATGTTCTATTAAACACAGAAATCACAGCAAGATGCCAACCCGTCAAAATGTTTGTTTTCATCAGTTTGTGTTCTTCAATCTATCAGCCTTTGATAGTCCTTTGCTGGATACAGGCCTCCCATAATCTGCACCCCTAATGGAGCAATCTGAAACCATTGGTTACCCGCAATCCTCAGATCATTAGTCAACCAACTCTGAGGACCTGTATCCCTTTAGCCCAGCGAGAGTCTCCATTCATGTTTTTATTGGGATAAATTTGTAGCAAATTCATACCACATTAGAAATTTCCGTGCAGGGTAACCCGAGTAAAAATAACTACTGAACGGTTTTCCCGTTTTGCTAGTTTCTTTGCACTTATTAGTAAGAAATGTGGGTTAGTTTAGTAAATACGAGTAAGTGCGCGTTTTCATCTTGGTTTTCCTTAAGAGCTATTATCGATTTAAGTTCCATGAACTACTCTAAAGGTGCTTTCGACTTCTGTGAAACTATCTTTCCTTCGGAATTCCGTTTCGTGTACTTCCGTTAATGTAATTATCAACACCGTATCTCTATATCCCCGTAGACTAAGTGGATCGAATGCCTAGCGTTAAGTGCTACTTAATGCCTATAATAGAAGTTATATGTGTTAAGTATTTATGAACAGGACTAAAATTTTCTTTTATATTAATCAAGAACGGTAACATAGGTATTGTATGTATGTATGTTGTATATTAGTAATATTATATTGGATTGACATAAGGCTCCTCAGATGCCCCAAGTCTTAAGACGTTATATGTAGGCTTTAAAGCTTTCTACGTCGATTTGCAGGTGATTACTAAATATTTTAGGGTAGGGTGAAGGTTAAGATTGAACGTCAGACTGTTCCCATTTTTATCCGACTGTGTCAGAAGGAAGGTAATGTTTTAAAGCGTATGCATGTATGTGTGTATGCCCAAATGGCTTGACAGATTGTGACGTATGATAATAGCATTAGAATCGTCTTAGATTGGAAAGTGACATAAGCTATATACACTCATATAAGCATAAATTTAAATATAATCATTATGAACAAAATAAATTAATATAAAAAGTGTTTAAAAAAAAAAGCTTTTTTACGTACAGTACTAAATTCTACAAATTAAGCTCTTTCACTTGATACCCATAATGGGTGGGTTGGACAAAAGTATGTATTCCGCCATCTTGATGCGGCGGCCATTTTAAAATTACAACAATATTGATTACATATAATTGCATTGTCATCAGAACATAATGTGTGTTCTAAATCTCATCTCAATCGGACACTGAGAAGTGGGTTAAATTCAGTTTGCAAGATTTGACCCAAACATACATTCAAACATTGCAAGTTAAACAAAAGCTTTTAAAAATCCTTTTAAGCAGTCGGGTTTTTTAAATGTTTTCAACGATGTTAACACTTAAATAGTGAAGATTTCGTTTGAGAAAATTACATTGAAGTTTCCACCGTATACGGTCGCATTAATGCGTCCGTAGGAATGACTGGTAGACGAAATAGCTGAAGTCATTCTAAACGTTCGCAAATGTAAAAACTAAAATATGAAGTTATGACGAAAAGCCCTAATAGCTGCTTGACTCATTCGGTGATATCATTACATCTTTAATAATACATTTGGTTTTTGTTAATGATTAACTTTACAGTACACTTAACACCATTACTTACATACGATATTAAAAAATATTTGTAGACTTATTTAATAACCTACATAAATTTCAGTTGAAAAACTGCAAACTGCAAAGTTTCGACGCTTCTTTTCTGAATTAAAGGCTATTAAGAACACGATCCACGTTGCTACGCTTGAGTCATAAAAATGGTCGCCGTTCTTAAATAGTCTAAATATCGAATCAAAAGCGGTTTATAAGTTCACCTCGTTAATAAGCTACATCCATGCAAAGTTTCATGAAAATCGGACCAGTGGTTCTTGCGTTATTGAGTAACAAAGAGGCACGCCATCTTATTTTTATTTATTAGTACAGAGATTTTAAAGCATCAAAAAGTCGTATTGGGCCTTTGCAAATTTATGAATCATTAAAAATAGTTACAATACAATATAATTAATATGTAAGTATATGGTCACGTTACATTCGGACAGGTTCATGAATGAGAGATTCTGACCACTGGCCTTGATTATATTGTTATGCCACGAGGTGTTGAGTCACGTAACGACTTTTCGATTGTAAAACTGTTATATCCTGGATCTATTTGAAAGACTTATACACTTATAGCCCCCACAGGATTTTCTCCAGTGTCGTGGGTGCCATGGACACACAAAGACGAATACACAAACACCCAGACCCAAAACAGAAATGTAAACTCGTCACATTTCTGGCCGGGGATCGAACCCGGGACCCGCTGCGTGTCTGACTGATAGGACACCGCTCCGCCACGCGGGTCGGGATCTGTTGAAACGAATTAACTTATTTACAGGACAAACATTTAGGAATTTAGGCGGCTATGACTGTAACTAACGAGGGACATCACGAATGTCTGCTTAGGAACCGGTTCTGTAAAAACTTTAGGTATTCCACCTAAAGTAATCTCCCTGGCCTATTCGGATACGAGATGGAAGGATATCTCTGTAAGATTTGTTTTATTACCCGACTGCTTCAGAAGGAGGGTAATGTTTTTCGAGCGTATGTATGTATGTTTCTTTGAATGTATGTCCATTTCTTTGGCATGCGCTGCAACCCAAACAGCTTGACGGATCGTGACGTATGACATATCATTACAATCGTTTCAGTTTGGAAGGAGATATAAGCTATGTGATTTTTTAAAATGGCGCCTGCAAGTAGTGGAAAAAGGGGGGAAAAGGGAGAACTTTTTTACTATCACGATATGGGTATCAAATGAAATCTAGTTGATCATTCTGAAAATATCGTACTAAACTACTTTCACTTAACTTTAAAAAAAAATACTTATATGAAGCGTTAAATTAAATACATCATTATGAACAAAAAAACCTTTTAAGCAGTCGGGCTTTAATGTTAAATAAAAATTGAGGAAATAAGCACTTACTACAAAAAATATTCTAATAAGGAGCTTGTAAAAAGTGCAGTAATTACAGGTCTACAAAATATAATTGGTAATATATCTTAAGTATCAATTAAAACAGTGTTACTTACATACATATTCTCAGGGAAATACTACCTGTGTTTTGTTATATCATGTTCAGTTCTACAGATTACCTCTGTCACGCATATTTAACAACCTCTCTTGTAATGTGTCTTTGTATGTCTTTTTGTAGTGTCTCTTAGACTTCAATTTTAGAAAGGACTTGCCTACTTCCCCGAACTCTGGTACCTGATTTAGTTTTGAAAACTGTTACGAATTTACTAGGGACATGAAATTAATGATTGTCTTGGCGTAATAAAAAATGCATACTAATTATTATTATAATCCTTTCTACAATCATATTTCCGAAGTAGGATTTTCTCCTTTGTCGTTTGTTCAATGAACACAGAAAAATATACCATTTTTTTCTTCTGGGACCGGGGCCTAGAAGAGAAAACCAAATTTATTAGTTACTATCTGGCCGGGAATTGAACCCGAAACACATTGCTTTTCAGATAGGTATGGCAATCTATTCGCCACGGTTGTCGTCGAAATCAATAAGAAAAAAAGACTTAGCACTATTGCTATTTATTTAAGCGCATAAAACAGATCTAGGAATTTATTTTACTTGGTGACCGTATGATATCGCTAAGATCTACATCGTCAGCGAAGCGATAATAACAAAATTGTTGCTATCGATGTCAGTTCTCGTATATAAACCACACGTACATTTGCACTGGAGTACAATGGCGTGCGGAAAAATATAAACCGTATTTAAATTGACTATGAATCAAAAGCATTGTGACAGACTTAATGAGTCACATATATATAAAGAAAATTGTAGTGTAGGTTTCAATACGGGGAAACATTCGGTTAAGTCGTTCCTTGTTTATTTACACGCGTCGCATTATGTAAACGTACTTTTAGTAATCCAAGTGATTGTCTAAATGCAGTTTACACGTATTAGCTATATAAGTACACGTTTCATCTCAATGCCATATCGTATGCGCGAGTGTGTACGAGTAATTGAGCTAAAAATTGGCATAAGACTTGTGAACATAATTTGTTTTACGACCGAAATCGCGTGCGAGCGATCGTTGTAAAATTTTCACATTTTTGCGATGGCCAGCTTGTAAAGACTAAGTTGATAAGCGAAAATATAAATACTGTGTTTGAAATAATAATTGTTGTTTCATATGCCTTAAATATACATAAGTTACCTGTTGTTATTATTGAAAGTCTAAGGGCGTTAAACATGCGTGGGTGAACCAAGTGGGTGTTTACTTAAAACATTCGACGCTAACCGGGACTCGCTGCGGAAGAACAGCCCTTAACATAACTCATGCACCAACCCTAGTACAATTATGGCCTTAGTCGTCTACAATTGTGTGTCGGTAGATTATCTAAATGTTTTATTTGTCAGCAATTTTCGGTAAACATCATCAATATAAACTGAATTGTCGTGTGCGCTCGCGCAATGCGCTGCCTCCCACCATGCGTGTAAAACACTTCGTCGTCGTCAGTTAGCGAGGCTCTTATTGTTTTTAATACATGCGTGCACGTGCAACTTTAGTTTACGTCCTTAAATAGGCAATATATTTAATCAATCCTCAAAAGGACGGGTTGGGGTTCCGCAAAGCATTCAAACTCTTTTAATCAACGATCAAAACATAATATTGTATTTATGAAAGGAATTTAAAATTGACCTTTCACTAGGAAGCCTATACTAGATACCTCTAACATTGTAAAATTACGTCTATAAAAAAATAATAAACACAAGACATACTTTGACAGTTAAAAGAAACACAATATTTTTTAAGGAAACCTTTAAGTTCCTTTCGTCATGATGTTTTCAAAGACACAAATGTGCGAAATTAATACAGCCTCACGGGCCTTGCGTGATGAACTATGACCTTATCAGTTTCCTTCTAACACGTCAGCCTAGTAATAGAGGCGTAATGGATTAACGATGGTAAAAAAACCTAAGTTATTGCTCTGCATTTGCGGCCATTTTCCATTTTGTTTAACATTTCCATGCTTTTTTTAACTTGGCCTGTTATTTTGCTAGTATGTGAGGCCAAAACTTGTACAATTGACTCAACCGATTGCAATTTTAGATATACGCTTGCTTTATTATTTATTTATTTATTTATTTACATTGAAAATTAACATAACAGGTAAAGTAAACCTAATGCGTTTATCTCGTTAGAAACTCTAAATATTGTCTGGCCGTCCTGCGAAATATGGACACCCCAAGATGGCAGGTTATATTATTTAAATTATTTTTAAGCACCTTTATGGGTATCAAATGAGTATTAAAAGAGAGAATACGAATAGTAAAATCTTTTTTTTTCTTTAATAATTTTGTTTTGTCTTTATCGCAGGCAGCCATGAGTGATCCGTGGTAGCGGGAGGCGGTGATGCAGCGCGCTCACGCGGGCGGCGCCTCGCAGCCGCAGCCCCCCGCGCGCCCCCTCTTCCACTCGCATTCGCACGCACTTTACCCAGATATTGACGATCAGGTAACTAAAGTTAAACTAGTAACTTCTTTAAAAATGGTAAAAAACTCATATTGTCATAATAGTAACAAAATTCCACCCTTCCCACATTTTCCTGCTTTTTTTTGCGCCATTTTTAAAAATTATATAGTCATAGACTATGTTACGAGACTATTTTTATGATATGACATACTTTACAATCCGTCCAGCCGTTTGGGCTGTAGCGCGTGTCAAAGAAATGGACATACATACAAACAAACATACATACATAGGTAAATACGCTCGAAAAACACTACCCTCCTTCTGATGGTCTGATTAAGTCTCTAGTTTCCTGTTAATTCCTTTCTTAACTTGCATCGATCCGACCAATCCTGGTCTCCTAATGTCGTGCTGAGTCTTCTTCATCCACAAGATATAGCTTTGATACTCAATCTTAAAACAAGATTCTATACAAAAAGGAAAATATATATACATGGGTATACGAAGAAAAAAGACAAATCCGCTGAGCATCTCGCCGGTTCTTCTCAGTTGAGGTCGTGTTCTGATCGGGTGGTAGCGTAAGGAAATATAATGTAACTAACTGATTAGGCCTATACAAAATAAACACATTTTTATTTTATTTCATCTGGTCATAATGAGTTTTGAATGCAATGATATCTAGTCTTCCTCCGTTCATAAGTCTCCTCTACAGTGTGCCTTTACGCCTTTTTGAAGTTGTGATTTTAATTCTTTTTGTACTTAAGCTTTATGTTTATAGATTATTTATCTGTCCACTTGCTGGGAGAGATGTTGTCAGTTCATGGCCGCTCCAATTGGCTAATTCTCGAAACAAAGTCGTTATTTCCGGTCTTTTGGATATATAGTTAAATGTTAGGGATTTTGTCGGGTAGAGACATATCAATAATACAATTTTTGTATGTAGTGTCGTGTGACCTTGAGCTTACGCATGGGTCTAATAAAAGACCACGTCTCGGCGCCGTATGTTTGATTTACGCATGCGATAAAGAGGATTCGTAATAATAAACATAAACCCTAATATTAATGTGTATTAAATGTTTCTTGCTGCCTCCTAAGATAGATTTCCGGATGGAATTCGAACACAATGTATTCGTCGCCTAAATGCTTTTTGACTGAAAAAAATGTCTTTTTACCTCGTATATGTGTATGTACGTAATGGTATATTTGTGATTGACTTCAAATAAAACTTTTGTTCTATATAAAGTTGCTTACAGCAGTCGACCACTTAATTGTTTGCTACTTCATTCTTATATAAAAAAGTTAAGTCCGTATTACCTTATAAAGCTTTATTTCACAACAAAGATAATCAAGCCGACAAACTGCTCCAGATAAAACTTGCAGTGACTGCAGATTGTACATGAATTATGTCTGATATTAATATGCATTTAGTAGCGAAGGGCAGTCAACGTTATTAAGTTATAAGAGCAGGTTTGAGGAGTCATTTTTAACGGTACCTTACAACGGATTTAAGGATGTAGGTCGACTCATGCGCCGTTTGATATAAAATTAAATATTATTTTATGAACAATTACATAGCTTTAATCTGTACGAAAATATAGTGTTGATAAGGAAAACCAAATTTAATTAAATTTAGACAGTTATTCGTAATTAATTGTTAAAATATAAACTATAGGGATAATTAAATTGCAATCAGTTCAATGCCAAATATTTAATGGTGTAAAGTAGCAAAACAAACTTTTTAATAGTAGCGGAGAAGTAGCTTTATGGAGAATGTAACCAAAATCCAGAACAATTCTGAAAGGCCCTTTGTTTGGTTACTCATCATTACCGTTTATTTTGCCTAAACCCTACAACGGCAATATTAGATGCTGTTATGTTTAAAATTGTCAGAGTGACACTGGTATGGCGGTGGTTCTGCCGTACAGGGAGCATCAAAGGTTCATAAACACTAACGCTATTATTGTTTTTTAGATTCCCGCTTCAGTTATTAGCAGCGTCGGGACAGTGAGTTTGTCCCAATCAACGACCAATCCTACTCCAAACATAAGTATGGCGAACCCGACCAATCTCGGTAACGCCAGCGGCAACAACGGGCACGCGCCGGCTCAGCAGACGCCGACGCAGGCGCCAGTCAGAAACCTGCCGAAGAAACGCAAGTTCAATCCCTCGGATCTCGAGGAGATAGAGCGGAACTGCGTAACCAACATGGCCGATCGAAACTGCATCAATATGCCCGTAACAGCTCCTCCGCCGGTAGAATACCACCAGCCGACGAGTTATCCCGCTCCAGTGCTCCAACCGTCGCCAATAGTCCATCGGGTCTCACCCCACAACGAGCTAAAGTCTTTCTCGCTACATTACCCAAACATCGACTTATCCGAGTGGCGGGACCACCGGGTGCTCGCGAAACAGCGTGGGATCTACATCCCGGGCGTGATCCGTCAGGCTGACGGGTGCAAGGTGATCGTCGAACTAGACGGTCAGGAGAATGACCCGATAGAGTACAGTGATGTGTTCGGAGTGAATAAGTTTCATGTTATAAGTGACGCGAGCCCGCAGGTCAGCCACGTGAAGAAAGGGCTGGCTTGCGTGGTCAGGACTACGGATCCCAGTCGGGAGAGTGTACAAAATGTGTTCGTTGAGGGGATTGTCACGGACGTTCACCATTCGCCTATTAGAATTCGCGTGAAGGTAAGCCCAAATTTTGTCATTATTATGCCGTTTGATTTACATTTATTGCGCGTTGGTGACAGGAATTTGTATTTTTACCTTGTATGCCATGCATAATTTATATAAAGCACACACGAAATGTGATGGATGTATGAACACTTCATAACACTACAAAAATTGCGCGAATAATCGCTTTAGAATGATTAGACAAGTGTAAATCGAAAAATATGCTTAAACTCGTATAATTGTTATTGATTCTTATGGGGATATTAATATTTGCCGTTTTTAACAGTTTTCAATATGCAGGTATTTAACCTTTTAGAAGGCTGTCAAAAACATATCTATGCCATATGCCTTCAACCAAATTTTATAATATGGACTTTGAAGTTTGTGCAAACAATAGATAAAACTTAATCAAGTTCATCATAAACCAGGTGGTGACGGAGTCGGACATGTTATGCAAGGAGATTGTAGAAGTGAAGCGACCAGACCTCCGCTTGCTACAACCGCCCTGGGCCGATGAGTTGGAGGACGCCGGCTCCCATCCCGGAACGACGCTCCTACCTCAGCATCTTCGTTTGCATTCACATTTGTCGTCAACTCAGGTTAGTAACTCAACACCCCGACCAGTCCAATCAATGAAATACTAAAAAGAACCCGTCTAACCCTCCACACTATAAGGTGCGTAAAACGGGAGGATTTTTGTATTTTTTCGCTGATAAATTTCAGAAACCATTCCGGACCACTTAGGGTCAAAAAATTCAATTTCAAAGACATTTACAACTTTTTTATGTAGCCGACCTCGCTTACATCAACTTTTGAATCTCCCTGTTAAATATATTTCTAATATATTTAATTATACTTATAATACTTTTCTATCAAACATTACCAATTTCGTTATAAAATTCTCAACATAGAACCATCCACATCAAGCCTAAGATTAAAATAATTATTAAGTCTAATATTTTGTATATTACCACACATCACTGTAAAAATTATTAAGTTACTTGATTGATAGGTATATTGCATGTAGTGTTTACCTATAAGAGATTGTGCATTAAGCTTATAATAATGTGTATATTGTACCAAGAACGTAATAATGTAACAATTGTTGGTAAACCAAATAAATAAATAAATCATGCGCGACATCTGCAATAGGTAATGACATGTGATCCCAGCCTAACTGTCATCTCATTATCCGATTTACCGCCAATTCGGGCGGATATTACGACAGATTTCGCGGTGAGTCCATTTAGAGCGAAATAACTTAATGCAGTAATTTGTTTATACGCCAAATTTAGATATTTTATATTTTTTTAGTTAAGTCATAGTGGTGATACTCTATCGCTTATAACAGATGTTCTCAAACTTTAGAATTAACATTTTCAAATGACTACAACATTGTATTTTTTCTTTTTTTACTCTTTTTAAGTTAAAAGATCCATTACAATTGATGAGCAAACGTTGAACTATAGGTAACCAACAGTAAATAAATATGACTAAAAGTTCGTCAATTGCAGTTTATCCAATCAGTCATCCAGGTCATCCAATTATGGTAAGGTAAGGTAATTATGTGGTATGGTATGGTTCTCAAGGTAATGTTTGAGAAGTAGTAGGATATAAATAAATTTTAAAAAGTCAAAATATTTGTTATAAACTGTAAATTTTACATGACAAAAATCTTGCATCGTCAAATCATTATTGTCCAAGCACGGGTCTTCTCTCAGAATGAGTGTTTCAGTAACTATGGCCAAGCACCTACAGCAGGCCAAGTGCGAATTAATGGACATCAGAAAGTAGTTTGTATGTAAGTGGTTGTAGTTTGGTTATAAAGTAATTACTCTAACGAAAACATGCATCATAAAGCTATACCTAATAAATATCTATCTACTATCTAGTTACCAATTGAAATACATAAGTAAGTACTTACCTACTAGTTTACGATTTTATTAAACGTACATTACAATTTTACTACACCTACCCACTTCGTGAAGCGTGTGTTGTAATGTAAGTAATACAAACATTGTGACATGCTTTAGGAACCTCGAAGACTTGTTGCCGAAACTTTAGTAGAAAAAATATATAAGTGGGCGTGACTTCAATTATATTTTCCTTTTTTGACGAGCTGTTATTTGTTTTATTACAAAATGGTACACTTAGGTATTTTTAGACTTTTAAATCGTGACAATTTTTTTCGTAAGTCATGTTCGATATACCTGTCGAACTTATTCTTGTTTTATTTTAGAAAATTGGTAGGTTGTTTTGATTTTAAGAGCATAACACTTATGCTTATTTAAGATCAGATGTTAAAATTAAGTCTTTTAAATAGGTTAAGTTAGCTAATCAGCATACAGTCGTACTGTCTAATGATTACTGCCGCCCATGGATACAGATATAGAACAGGAGTTCTATCTGAAGTCAATCAGATGCGTTGCTACTCTTGAGAAATAAGACGGTCGCTTCACATGAAATTGAGCTGGTAACCAAAGAAGCCTAAATAATAGCCATGTCTTTATGAGGAGCAAGAGTATGTGAATCAGTACCATTAGTACGAGTTTGTCTTGTTTTTTCCAGACAAGATTGAGTCTTGTTTCTGCCAAAAATGCCCTCT
>DWNE01006611.1:0-12925 GCA_018249875.1 Cecropterus toxeus
AGATTTATAAATTAGTTCGCCAAAGAAGTTTCACTTCTGACATGTGTACTTTGTACGCACGCATGTTTTTTTATTATGTTTACTTAATTCATTAGAAAATCAATAAAGGTTAAGAGCACCTTTCTAATGAATGAAGTAAAAATAATAAAAACTACCCTTTTAATTTTTTTTTATTATTAAGCTCTTATCGTTTAGTGATCACGATTTATGAAACATTAATTTTGTTATAATTAGGGCACCTAAAGTTTAATTCTAAAATAATACAAAAAGGCTATGACTTTTAGCAATCTAGAACAAACTATTGAAGCAGCTTAAGTTATTATTTATGAGAAGGTATATAATGTAACAGTAGCCTAATATAAATTGTCGTAATTTATAAATATTTTTTATGATGTTCACTTAATAATCTTTAATGAAGTTATCTTACGAACTTTCGATTGTTACGTTAACACTTAAGTCTTATTAGCATTAACTCTATTTGATTCCTTTTTTCGATGTATGTATGCAGGAGGCAATTTTTGTTATGTCATCTTGTTATTATATATTTCGAATCCCCTGTTAGTATACGACGTACAAAATCGGAGACTAGCCAGCCTCATTTTTAAACCCATACCCTGAAAGCCCAAAGCAAAACAAACAACTAACAAGATTCATTTCCAAGAACATTATTTAAATACCCAAAAACTTCAACCACGTCTGCATTCGCGTCGTACTTAATCCTAATTACTATTTCTAATTTGAAGTGCTATCAATAGATGAAAAGCCTGGAGCGCCTCAAAGCCGGAAGTCGTTTGATGTTACTCCTGGCACGGCGCAACGCAAACTGAATGAGACATAATTGTGCTATGAAAATCAATAGCTTGGAAAATTACAAAGCTCTAATGGAAATAATTGATGAAGGCGCGATTAATTTATCTGCTGTTAATTCGCTTTTGTCACTGTTGTTGAACTGTAATACTCATATGTAAATTCAGTAATAGGAGGAAGGAGGGAGGGGGGTCCGCATCCGCCATAGCATAGGCGCGAAAAAAATCTTAAACAAAATCCCTTTTTTTACCGAATTATGGAATATGTTTATTCGGGACTTTCTCCCCTCCTCTTAGAGTCAGCCACCACCCAACCTATAGCAAGGTCATGTCATTGCACTATGACATTCTTGTTACGACGGGTAAGGGATAGCCCCTATTCTGGTCCCGGTGCTACAGGGACATCATAGATAACACTTATTCTATATGAGGTTGGTTGCCGCTGTTGATGGGCAACGCTAATCACTTACTGGACTGCATGCTCGCGTTCCATTTCCGTTTTATATAAAAAAAATACACTTCAGTGTTATAAAATTCATGACAATTTAATAATAGCGAACTAAAAGCTCTTTTTAAAATCGCCTTACAACTTAAAACTTACATTAGAAACCTACTTGGGATTGGGACCCACTTATTTCGTTCACTGTTTTTTAGGATTATTGTTCAAAGTTACTTAACAGAAACTACATTCCCTACTCTTCTTGAATTTCCAACTCAAATAATCTACCGTCTTGTATGCCAAGCTCTATGTTAATCCGTAAACCAATCACAAGAAACACTGCTATCTACAGACTATACAAATACTACCGCGTACACGTGTAATCTAAATCAAATAGGCATATTCAGAGGGGAGCCGTGGTTCATTAACGCTAAGCCTATATTAATTCCTTGCAAGTTACACGCTAAGACCGCTTAAACGAGAAACTAACTGCAGCGGGAAGTAATTCCCTACGCTGCGACTCGCGACTGCGACACGCGACTGCGACTTGCGTCGCGTCACTTGCTGCCAAAGTGTATTAAATAAAAGTCCTAAAGTAATTTTCCAGAAATTGTTTAGGTTTTGATTTTTGAGAAACGATGTTTTGACGGAGTTCTAATACAGCTTCACATTTCACTTATTATTGTTAGGATTTTTGTTACCTAAGTTGCCTAGAAGAGTTTTTCGACAGAAGAAGATGTTTATTACATTATTGTAAGCTTATTCCAAATTCCTAATTTACATTTTGCGGGTTGATTTTACACAAAATAAACAATTCTGATAATTTGACACTGCAATTTATTCTGTATTTTATCCAAAAAAAAAAAAGTCTGAACACATCCGAATCTTCGTTAACGGAGGTGAACCTGTTGCCAAACAAGGCGAGGAGTTTTATCTTAACTTTGTTGCAAATCATAATTCTTTACCTCAATTTTAGATATTTTTATATGTTGATAAGTATCTCCAAACTACCGACTCCAATCGACTTACGCATAGCTTACGTGTTTGATATTTAAAAATTATGTATTTATGGGGGTAATGCTATAGCTAAAGAAACGACAAAGATCATTTTATCGCCGCAAGCCGCAAGCCGCTATCGCAAGCCGCGCGGCTCGGAAGTCTACAAGATTGTGGAGCAAATGAGTTTATGGCGTGATAATAATTTGCCCTCATTGTGTTATTAAGGATCAGTGTCGTGTTTGTACGCTGATGCCGTTGTAATGATTTCTAGAGGACTGTAATGCGAACAGTAACACGAAAATAGATAATTATGTGTGATTGGTATGTGTGATTTTATTTGCTCTTTTTATAGAATAGACTTAAAGTAACAAATAGTGTGAATATCCAAAAAGACATCTCTCCGTCTCTCTGAGCGAAGTTTAGATGCCAAGGTGGCAGAACCAGTGTAATTCGACCGAGGAGGTACCACGGCTACATCCATTTCTAGCGTGAAGCAGTTCTAAAGTTTCGATGGAAGTCGATCCTATGATCGACTTCAGATCGAACCCCTGTTCTAAGTAAAGATGCTTACACATGTCCATAGTCAGCAGTAACAAATTACCTTCAGGTGGACTGCATGTTCGTTTGCTACTTCAAAAGATGATTTATTGAGAAGTTTACGTTTATATTCTGTATCACTTAATAAGTACCACTTTGTATCATTGTGGGTATTTAAAACATCCATATAAAGAATACTAGTTTCTAGTTCTAGGCTTTGAGTTTAAAAAGCGTGCTAATATAGTGGTGTAGATTTTAAGAAACATTTACAAGAGACAATCAGGCTTGGCATTTCATAAAAATATTAGTATTATTACATACTATTTAGTTTGTAGTTTTAAACATCGATAAATATTGATAGAACTATTTTAGAGAACGTGAAAGATCTTAGGACTTTTAATTAAAACGTCAAATTTAGTATGAATGTACAAGAAAAGTCTTTTAAAGTGTAACTTTTAAGGGAAATTGTTTAAGGGAAAAGGGAAATTAATCTTTCTCTTAATTAGCAAACTTGGTCGGAGGCTACGATGGGGAATTCAAGGCCAATAAATCAAGGTGTTGCCTCAGTTTGAAACGGCAGTAGCGACCATTCTTTGCTTTTAAGACTTCCATATTTTACAGCGCCCTTGTCGATATTTCAGCTGTCTAACCGAAAGGTCGTGGAAACTTGCTGCATATACTAGTATACAAGTTGTATAACACTTAGCAATTTGTCTTCTCCGTCTATCTATAACTAGCAAGAAATGAATTCAAATGTTCGTGTATTTATTTGAGAATAAGCGTTTTTTATTTCTTGATTGAATGTAAAATATGTGAGCTGAAAAGTTATAAGCATATTTGAAAGGTTAGTATAAAAGATAATATTAAGATATATTAAGCATATGTACATCTGGCGTTTCAAATAGATATATATGCAACTTGTTTTTACAATTTCCATGTAGATCTACGTGTAACTTGTTTTTATAATTTAAAATAATTGTAAGTAATGTATTACGTGATTTTCCGCGAAAACGGTGATACAACTGCAAATGTGATGTTTTAAAGGTTTAAATGTTTTTAAATTAGTGGTTCGACTCCAAAAGCACCACCGCCACACCTATTTCAATCATATTAACAGCAATGTTATGCATTGCTGTGTTCTACTCTGAAGGGTATGCTAAAAGAGAAATACTTATCCCAGGCGTTCCAACCTAGTACTCGAAGGTAGCAATGAATCTGTGGGTAATCTCAGATGAGACAGATCTTATTTAGGGTTAATTACAAATATTCATAGATGACCAAGCGAACATTTACCATTAGGTGAACTGCATGCTCGTTTCCTATTTACATATAATAAAAAAAAAATGATATGCAAATGAAGAAATATACTGAAAAACTAAAATTAAGACACACATTAATACTCGGAAGAAGATTCATTGAAAAGTTAAGAGCAGTCAGAGTGCACATAGTTACTAGATATGGTATTAAACTACATTTCAATTTCATTTCGCAATGGGAAGTGCTTTTAAATTTATCAATATTTCAAGTTTTCCTTCCCCATTCGAGCCGAGCAATTCAATTAATAGATGAAGGAGACTTCTGACATCGCAACACTGAGCTAAAATGTACAAACATCTTCAGTTATTTATGTTTCTAATTGCATTTCCTGTCTTTGCCTAGTATTTTCGTCTGTAAAGACCAGGTGAAAAAGTATGATAATTTACATTGTGATTTGCAAACATAGCTGTGAATTTAAAGTTATGTAACATATTTCAAGTCCATTGCTGGTTTGAGGCAGAACCTAACCAAGGGCTCATAATAAAAATTAAATATGTACCTAAAACATTTTATTTACATAAGGAGCCTCTGTGGAACAACTCCGGCGGCATTACCTTCTGCCTAACAATAGTTAAGTGATGCTGCGGTCTAGTCCGAAGAGTGTTGTAATGAAGATTTACTTATCCGTGGCGTTCCAACTTAGATCTTAGAAGTAGAAGCGCATCGTGGTAACTTGGAGTTAGTGGTTATGGTAACTTAGATTTGGGGTCGATTACAAATGGGCGTCTGCGGCCAGCCGGCCACTTACCATCAGATATTATATCTCGTTTGCTGCCATATTATAAAAATAAATATATATGTCTCTCTCACTTATTTCGAGGGGAACACACAAACGACACAAATGACACAAACAATTGCATCAACTGCTGGGAACGTGCCCAGCAGTTGATGCAATTGTTTGTCTAATTTGACTGACACGTAATTACTGTCTTCAAAAGTAATACTTTAAAATGCTCAATAACAATATACTTATTGATTAACAATAATGCAGGCTAAAAGCGCGATAAGCACATTTTTAACCTTATTAATTTTATTACCTCTTGACCTATTATACCCTCCGCGTATTTCGATTAAGCCTACATCTCAGTTTCGATTCGCCACAAATCCGCCACAGATTGCGGGCTCGCCGATATGACAGCATTATCCCATATTCCGTTGACATCTGAAATTGCTCGATGCTAGAGTAGACAATTATGTAATTGGGAGTGACCCTCCGGTTTTAACGGATTACCGGTTACTACTGTCAGGGGACGTCCCTGTCCTCTTGGACCACGTATACCAAGGGGGTAGGGGCACCATTGATTTGGGATAAAAATTGGGAGACAAAGGAAGAATCTAAGAGTATGTAGGGTAAAGCAATAAATGATTTTTCAATAGCAATATGAAGCGGTTATAATACCGGTCTGGAACACAGAGGATCCCAGGTTAGCCTCTGGATATGTGAGTGATGGATTTTCATTTGTTACTTACTATGTGCTTCCTTTAGTACATTTTCCTTAATAAGGTTTTTACTTTAAAGTATTAGAGAGTACTGACTTTGTACCTGGCCTACATATCATTCCATTTCATTTATATGTATTGTACTAGTTATGTAGTACTACTTCTTGATGAAAATTTTAAAGAAAATAATACATATAAATGAAATGGAATGATATGTAGGCCAGGTACAAAGTCAGTACTCTCAATGTCTCTTTAAATTTTTAAATAACGAGCTTTAACATAATATTATATAATGTCCCTCAATATCAGATGAGTTTGGAAACCCTATATTTAAGAGCATTTGAGGACTCTTCTCTTTATATATTTGACATTCTGATAGGGGACAAAATGAATTTTACGCTTTTCTGAGGACATTTATGCAGAAGCATTTACTACTCTTAATTGATAACCTCAGGGTTGTCGCATGTCATACGTTCAATTTTGCTGAAGGAAATTATATTAAAGAGACACGATAGGAATCCCGGAGGAGGGAGGCGGAAAGTTCATCATGAATTAATAAGAGAGGATGTAGCATGTTCTTGTACTTGCTTTACAAAGTTAAATGGGAGAAGTATTAATGAGAAACTTTATGTAATTTATTACATAGCGGGGATATATTAGATAAATATTTTTGACGATCCGTGTGGCGGAGCAGTCACCATGTCGGTTTGACACACAGAGGCTTCCGGGTTCGATCCCCGGCCAGACAGATATCTGAACGATGAATTTAAATTTCTCTTCTCGGTGTGAATTCATATTCGTCTTTCTATGTTCATGACACCTACGTCACAGGAAAAATCCTAGTGCAGTGCTCCAAGTATTGAAAGCGTTATTATTATTACTATTAATATATTTAAGTTATTAAAAGGTTGGTGGAAAGAGTATGATTCGATCGAGAATGTGGTACAGCCACACCTATTTTAAGAGTAAAGCAGTTCGGGCAATTGTTGGAAGGGTAAAAGTACCTTTTGCTTTACATAAGGTATTTAGTCCTCAAGAAAAGCAATGCATTTGTAATCAACTGTAGACAGAACCCTTGTTCAACAAGGTCTTGGCATTTTATTATCAAGTGGACGGAATGCATATTTGCTACTTCAATTTTATGATCAAAGCTATTTTTTTTATCAACAGCGCGTATATTTAGGGTTCCGTAGCCAAATGGCAAAAATCGAAACCTTTATAGATTTGTCATGTCCGTCCGTTTGTCCGTCTGTCCGTATGTCACAGCCACTTTATTCGGAGACTATTAAGACTATAGAGTTGAAACTTGGTCCATATTGTCGTAATATAAAAAAAATCCTTTCCTCCTGCCCCCTTTTTTTCTATTTCCAGGGGCCATTTTTAAAAATTATATAGCCTATATCACCTTCCAAACCTGAGACTGAATGTACCTACATACATAATATATATATATATATTCATACATACATACATACATACACTCGAAAAACATTACCCTTTTTTTGACGCAGTCGGGTTAAAAGTAATATTATATTAAAACGCATTTCCAAATAAAAAAATATAAGTCGAAGCAAAATAATTGGAACGGAGCAGATAAATTACAATTTCCAGCCGAATGCATTAGGAGGGATCTAGTTGTCAGCGGAATTGTAGTCATATTGATCAATGTTGATATTGTTGGATATTTGAAACGTGTACAATATTATGGTGGATTTAACATGTCTATTGGAATTTGAGACGTCCAATTATATTTAAACTCTAATTCCTGTAAGATTTGATAGGAAATGGATGAGTACGTTATTAATTTATCGTACAAATACAGTCTTATTTAAGTTATGAATTCTTGTATAATATAATTTATAATAAGAGTCCCATTTATCGGGAACATATTGCTAATTATATACCTATTTTTGGTACGTTATTATTGGTCTCGTACATCATAGGATGTACGAGGCCAATAATAACGAGTAATAGTACTCGTCTTATCAATGATTTTGGTTTGGGTGGTAGTGGTTTTGGAAGTAAGTATAAATGTTATACCACTGTGTGTCATATGACCATACCGGTCCGACACGCAGTGGGTTCCGGGTTTGATCTCCGGCGAAAAAAACGTCTGAATGATGAGTTTATATTCTGTTCTGGGTCTGGGTATTTGTGTATTCGTCTTTGTGTGCCTATGGCAGCCACGACACAGAAGAAAATTCTAGTTTATTGCTATGTGTGTAGAAAGCGTTTATGTAAGTTACATATTATTTACTAGCTTATTATGAAAAATGCTTGTATTATAGTCTAAGACTATGATGTAGCAGTAGCAGTTAATGTTCTATAATATATTTTTTATACTTAAACCTAACGACGACCCGCGTGTCGGAGCGGTTACCATACCGATCTAACGCTTAGTGGGTCCCGGGTTCGATCCTCGGCCACACAGACATCTGAATGATGAGTTTAGATTTCTGTTCTGGGTCTGGGTGTTGGTGTATTCGTCTTTGTGTGCCCATGGCAACAACGATACAGGAGAAAATCCTAGTGTGGGGCTATGAGTGTAGAAAGCGCCTAACGATAAGACAGACGGGCTACCTGTTGGAAAGTAGTTACCGTCGTTTATTGACATTTGCAACACCAGAGAATGCATCGTCAATGCATCGCCGACTTTGTAGAAGAGCTTCTTCTGTATATTTTTTGAAGAGCTCAGTGTCAAAGCACCCCAGAAATTCAGGAGGAAGTTTAAAATACAATACTATATTAACACCTATATTTATTGTAGGCGCATATTATAACACTACAGGTTAGTCCTTAAAAATATTATCACATCTGCTATTTGCCAATACAAGTATTATGAGCAAACTTGCTGGAAAACCTAACCCCTAAAGAATTTTCCTTTCAAAAGACAAACGAGCACTTGACATGAGAACAATATTCTGTTCAATTTTCCCTCCGTTTTACCCTTCTCTATATCATTCACTGTTAGCTCTGTAAGAGTTATAACGTTTTAATAAATAATCTATATGTTTAACAAAAGTTATAAGATTAAATAAACTTTAAGCTGATGTAAGTTTATTTTTCACAGCTATAAAAATAACAAAAAATAAGGCCCACGTTCATGATACGAAAAAATAAAAACATGTAATGCTGGCTTAGTACAAGTATTACCATTTTTTTCAATTTCCATAAAATGGGTCCCCTCTGTGAAACTGTCCGCAATGCTTTTGAATCGTGTCGGTGGGTATCGCAGAGTTATGTCCAAACATACATTAAAAATTCGCGTCGAATAGATAACCTCTTCAAGTATCAGTTAAAACCTACTTAAAAATATTTTATTTACCACCATAAACACCTCGATCAGAATTAGAGTATACAAAAAATACAATCCATTATGATATATTAAGGTCAAATTTACTAAGCTCAGTTTGAAATTTTAAAAAGACGCTTTCTTCACTCATAGCCCCACACTAGGATTTTCTCTTGTGTCGTAGGTGCCATTGACACACAAAGACGAATACACAAACCCAGACCCAGAACAGAAATCTATACTCATCATTCAGATGCCTGTCTGGCCGGGGATCGAACCCGGGACCCACTTCGCGTTAGACCGGTATGGTAACCGCTCGGTCACGCGGGTCGTCGTATCTTGGTAACAAAATCAATAGTTACCCCAGAGTATTTTCTTCAAACGCTGCTTTGCTGCAAGTGACAATTATACCAACTTATCATTTCCCGATAAAGGAAAACATTACTTGGAGAGCGCTATTGTAAATGTCACTTGTTGTGGAGGGAAAGTCAATCGCAGACCACCCCATTTATTCGCAACCATTAGATTGCTGACATCTGTCGAACATTAGAGAAGCTTAACCATAAAGGCGTAAAGGGGAAATAATAATTGTAGCGTACAAATATAAATGCTAAAATTATAATAAAGATTTTTTGGAGTTTACTCCTTTAGAAACGATTTTTATATAAGGCGTCCAGTATGGAAAAAATATGAGGAGTAAAGTCTAGTGATAAGTGATCGAATGACCTCGTTACGTATAATTACCTATTGTGCGAACTTTTCCCGTTCTGTTATTTTAATTAAAATATAGGTGTAACTCGCTCAAATTTGATGGCTCATCTATAAATATTATTTTTGACTTAGAAATGTTTGCTCACGTATCTTTATAACGTTGGGTTTTTTTTAATTTTTTTTTGCGCCTGTTTAGACAGTTGTACTTAAAGAGAAAGTGCGTCGTTATTTTTACTCTAGTGCGTCGGCGCTGACACATACTATTTTTTAAACATACTGTCGACTTGATGGCATTGACTCGGTAAGTGTCCATTACCACACATGGACATACTCGTAATAACACGCAGATATGATCAGTCTTACCTGAGTTTGAGGTAATTATTATTTTTGGTAGTCAATTTACTGAAATAATCCATTTGATGTTCCTAAACCACTTTTTCTGAGAATTATTTGTGCCCAGTTGGGACGATTCATCATTGCATTTTTTAAATTCAATGAAGTATTAACTTTAGTATTGATAAATTAATCTTAAATCTGCACCCTCATCGTATAATCTTCCATCATATTATGGAAAAATAGCTGTTGCAGTGTTTGACATACCTTATAAATATGAAAAAATAGCAACCCCACATAACAAGATTGTAATTCCAAACACGTTCATAAGGAAACAGTTAAATGTAGCTAAAAAAATAATTCCCCTTCATATTTCAGCATTTTATTACCCATTCTGCAGCTAATTCAAACAATCTTTCCGCCGTAACGCTGAATAGATACATGCCATGTTGCGTGCAAACGCGTAACGGATTCCTGAAAACGGAGACGTATTTAAGCGATACCGAAGTTTCAGTAATTATTAAACTTCCGTAAGCCTAACAATGCCGTTGGAATAATTGGAAGTATAAATAATTTAAGGCATGAAGCAAGTATGGTTCTGGAAGATACCTCAACCTCACGTACGTTTAGCGTGAAGCAGTTCTTGCGTTTCCGAAGGATGTGGTTACCGTCACAGTTTCTTATTAGGCGACAAAATTAACCCTCGGGCGTAGATAAACATATGTATTTAATAGACGTTAAGAATTAGTTTCTGTTCTGGGTCTGGGTGTTTGTGTATTCGTGTTTGTGTGTCCATTGCACACACGACACTGGAGAAAATTCTAGTGTGGACTTATGAGTGTAGAAAGCGTGTTATTTAATATATGAAGTTGCTTGCAAATGTCTATAGGTAACAGAGGCCATAGCTGTTGTTTTTATTTTCAAATGTCGAGTCTGTGTATGTGCCTACAGCGATAATATCGAAGTAAGATAAGACGTGAACAGGTGAAGCGGAATATTTAGTAAACGCAGCGATTTCGTCGCGTTAACGCAGCATACTCGTTGCGGACACGCGACGCAATTGATCTTACCAACAAATAAACCTTGACCCTAGGCATAGTACAACGTTTTCTGAATTTAAAATTACAATCCCCAATTTTAGTTCCCTAACTCAATACCAAAGCTTAACTCACGCATTACTCCTGTCGCAACCAACCCTGTAAGTGATATTGAAGGGAGGAATCTGGTTCACTCATTTCTATGCATTATTTATTTGCATTAATGGGATTTTTGTGTTCTATCACTGTGGGGTGGAAATATTGTGAATGAAATATAATAATATATGTTTAAAACCAATAAAAATACCTACATGTAACTTTTGCCAGGTACAATTTCGACCGGGGAAGTACCACCGCTACACCTATTTCTAGCGTGAAGCAATTCTTGCGTGTGCTGGAAGGGTGTGGTTGCCGGCTCACTTTTTTAAAAAGCGACCATCTCAGTCCTCGAAAGTAGCAACGTATCTATGGTCGACTTCATATAGAACCCCTGTTTTATATGAAGTTGCTTACAAATGACCATGGGCGGCAGTAACCACTTACCATCAGGTAAGCTGCTTACTCGTTTGCTACTTCATATTAATAAAATAAATAAATAGTAAGAGTTAACTTACAAATTTGAACTTTTTTGTTGAAATTCAAGTACTCCTTTTTTATTATTTCGACGAGTTGCTTATTTATTACCCGACTGCGTCAGAAAAAGCGTAATGTTTTTTGAGCGTATGTATGTATATATGTATGTTTGTCTGTATGTATGTCCATTACTTTGGTACGCGCTGTAGCCCAAAGGGCTTGACGGTATCATTTCAGGTTAAAAAGTGAAATAGGCTATATAATTTAAAAAATGGCGCCTAGAAATATAGTAAAAAGGGGGGGAGGGACTATTACGATAATATGGGTATCAAACGAAAGCTAGTAAATAGACCAATCGAAAAATATATATATTGCAATACTGTCACTTAACTGTTTTGACAAAAACTAAAAAAAAACGTTAAATATATATCACTATGAAAAAAAAAACGTTTTAAGCAGTCGGGTTTTTATGTTGTTATGTTTTAATGATGTTAATCATATGAATGATAGTTTCTAGATGTATGATAGTTTTTTTATGTAGTAGCGGGTGAAACCGCGTGGCTCAGCTAGATTTTCATGAAAATGAACGGCTATTTTTGAAAACCGTCCACAAAAATTATAATGCTCCAGTTATTTCCAACCCCAGTATTTGAATAAAGACATAACGTTGAATTTCGTATAAATCAATGCAAGGGTGCCCAATTGGATGGGGTCGCACGCAACGCTGGTTTGAACCGTAAATCAGTTATGGATTAAAAAATAAGTGTACAATCTTAAATAGTTAGCATTATGTGATGATATTTTTATAAAATATGACTAATTACATAAGCACGTCGATGGTACAATCGGAAAATTTAGCATATCTATGCATTGCATTAAAACAAAAAACGCAGTCAGTTATTCATCTCATTATCAGCTAAAATAATTTTCATTTGCGATACTGAAATGACGTACAATTTGGAACCCATTTTCTATAATTATATATCAACCGCGTTTTCAAAATTGTTCTATTTACATTTCTTTTATTATTAAGCAGAATATTCTTATGGCTCTGTTCAAGTGTCTGTTTTGGTCATGTCTACCAAGGTAATGGATTACATGTCCAATGTAATCCATCACATGTATAATCCAAAACATATATGAAAGCTTTTTGACATTTAACATTTTGTGGCAGTTCAATGGAAAATCCTAAGCGAATGTGATTATAAAATAATTTCAATAATAAGTTAATTTTGTGTTAATTGTGTTTGTGAAAGAGCACGGACGTTTAATTGTTGATTCTCTTTTCTTTTTAGGTTAATATGTAACTATTTCATTAGTTTATATTTTGTAGTTAAAAAACGAATTGTATTTAATGAATAAAGCTCTTTTCTTTTTAAAAGCTTTTATTTAACTTGCAATGTTTGTATGTATGTTTGGGTCAAATCTTGCAAGCTGAATT
>DWNE01006612.1:0-12925 GCA_018249875.1 Cecropterus toxeus
CCTCCACCGCACCACTCGCCGAAGGATGAAGTTCCATCCACACCAGCTGGACTCGTGGCGGTCCTCTACGGTTCGGTCTGCACGTTCGTTTTTGCCACGGACGTGTAAGACGGACGTGGAATGAACTTCCTCCCGAGGTATTCCCGATGCGCTATGACATGGGGCTCTTCAAAAAGGTGTGAAAAGAGTTCTCCTTCAAAGCCGGCGATGCATTGGCGACGCCCCTGGTGTTGCAAATGTCCATAGCCGACCGTGACTACTTACCATCAGGTAGCCCGTCTGCCTTATCGTTAGGTTTACGTAAAAGAAAAATAATAATAATTCAATGACAGCATTACAGAAGTAAATCACATGATACTTTGTGTACATATACCATTTATATTTACGTATAACATCTATTCTATTTAGCTATTTATCCAACCCCCGTCTTCCCTGACCCACAAAAGGCGTGTCGTATGTATCAAAGTATCTGCGCACGCGCCGATCCCCACGCGCACGCCTCCATACTGCATCCTCGATTTGTACTATCAACTCTATCGTGGTGCCATGTATAAGAACTTCGTGTGTAAAGCCGAAGAATGAGGCTTGCTCTGTTTCTAGCATATCTGAAAACTGGAGAAAACCACAGAGGCTAAGTTAAGGCAATATAAGTATGTACTTGTTTCATTTCTATTAAACAATTCTTAAGGATTGTACCTATATCACAAATTATTAGTAAGCCACAGCAATAATAAATTTAGTTATTGATGTTATTGACGTAATAGGTCCTGTTAATTGGTTTAGCGTCAATCTATTACTACACTGTCCTATTCTAGCTATTACACTGTTGCCCACATGTCTCGCAGGTTAGGCTATAATCCAGTGGATTTTTTATTCCATCCAGATCATCCATTTTATTTAATCCAGAAAACTTTATTTGTAACAGACTTGTGAAATATTTAATACCTTTAACTTGACAGCCTATAGCAAAACAAGGGCCTCCTGATAGAATTTGCTACAGAGCCGCGCTGGTTTAATCCGGCACTGCTATATCTATTATTAATTTCAATATCTAATGTAAACTTAATATAAAAGTGGTCAACTTACAACAATTGGAATTGTAATAAACATAGCATTTACGAGAACAAAATACATTCTTTGCAACAGTTGCATTATCAAATGTAACATACGTTTTATATTTAAATCACATTTTCTTATCGATTTACAACTATTAAAATATTACAGTACGGGATTTGGTATAAGTATATTGAATAAATCTAGTTTGCATAACATCTATAAAATCGTTATATAATATATTGCTTATAAAAAGAACTGTAACTTCTTTCCATAAAGAACGTATAATAAAATGAAATGAAACGCGTTTTATTAAACAAACAATTTATTTACAAAAATACTGTAGGGTATAATAATACATACATATTATCAAGTTGTTAGACTCTGAATTTTAGAACGTCATGATTACCACGTAGATTTATTGAGTGATAAAAAAAAACTTAATACTTTATATATCTGCAGTAACGAATATAGACAATATAAATTTTGATAACTGAAGAATATTGTGTTTTTAACGATTGACCAAGGACAATGTATCCTTTATCTATTAATATTTGAATTTTTAGAATGTTTAATGACTCATTATTGTTAATTCTCTCATATAGATTTGCAACTTAGCCTTTAAATACTCGTTAGAGTTAGATTTCAATTTAAATAAGAGGTAGACTCCAGTTCTATAAAAAACTTTACGATAAGATAATTAATTCGTTTCATGTTCCAATAAAACTTATTACTAAGCAAATTTGGCAATGGAAAATATGGTATACTTAAATCATAATTTTAAGATTATATTCTTGAGCAAAAAATATGTTTAAAAAAAGATATTTTTATCAAATAATGACCAGCTCACCAACTCAACATTTTCACTCTTGCATGACAACATTGTAATTTTATAATAATGTTCATTCAGTAACTCACTCAAATGAGTCTTTCAACAAGTCATTATTACTCAAATTAAATTTTCCCTGACATTTTTCATTCATACTAATATAAAAATAATAAATATATAGTCTCGCCAACAGGTTTTCTTCATCACGCCTCAACTGTAAGCAAAGTGTTCGCGTATTGGAATTCTGGACTGTTCTCATACTCCGACATGTCCAGGGCGACTTCGCAGCTCTCTCTGACAACTGGACGAGGGTCACTCAGGTACCTGGATAACAAAAGCAGTAAGAAATATCTACATTCTTCATTATAAACAATGGTAACTTCGATTTATTATGAACTGATTTCTTTGATATGAACAAAGCATTTATTAAGAAAATTACATATGGCCACATATTCAATGTCTATGACTTGGAACGTGCTACGTAGTTTTGTTTCTTAAATTTTACTTCCAAGTTTGCATGTGTTTTGTTTGTTTTATTTATTTCGTAATGGGCCATCCATAAACTACTTCACACGAATTAAAAAAAAATTGACCTCTCTCCCACGTACTTGTCATAGATGGTCACCTTTATAAGACCCCCCTCCCTGGTGTGATGTCATATATTTTGCAATCTTAGTCTAAGAAAATTTAAAATTAGAACAGCAATTACAAAATTGTATTTATTTGAATTTTAAATTATTATGCAATAAAAATAAAATAAAACCGTATATTATTGTAGTGTTTACATATTATAAATATCTAATTTTATTTAATGCTCCCATAGATATTCATTAATAAGTATTCTAACCTAACCTAACCTATCCCTTATCTCATAATGACGCACTTCATACACGCCACTCACCCCTCCCACCAGTAATTTATGGATGACCTATAATATGTACCTAAATTGTAATGTTGCTTTAAATAAATTTGTTTTAAAGTAATAGAAGTCTTTAACAAATTGATCTCACTTCACAGATAATATACTTTTATCTCGATCAAAATATTTGAAAAAGCAAACCTCTTCAGAACTTCAGTGCACTCATCCGTGGCGATGGATCCCAGGGCCTCAGCAGCCTCGTGGCGCACCATCTCATGCTCAGCAGTGTCTTCTAGAGTCTTCTTGAGGAACGGAACACTACGCTCATCCTGCATCTGTCCAAAGATGAACGCCACTTCATGTCGGAATAGTGCACTGCTTGCTTTGAATCCTGAAATTATAGATATTTGTCTTTTAGTTGTTTTTAGGAAATCTTGAAGATGAAATGGCGCATAATCCTGTTACAAATGCTTTCGTTTAAATTTTGACAGTGGTACAACCCTTTGTGGGTCTATTCTGGAATCACCACCACCAAAGTTATTTATACTTAATAACATTTTTAGCACTGCTGTTTCATGGTCTGAAGAATGTCGTAAAAGAGACATACTTATCTGAGATGTCCGATAAATATGTCTCTTTACTGGCTGGCGAAGTACCACCGCCACACCTATTTCTATCGTGAAGCAGTTCTATCGTTTTGGTGGAAGGGTGTGGTTGGCGGCTCACTTGTATATGAGGCAACCATCTCAGTCCTCGGGAGTAACAACGCATCTGTGGTCGACTTCATACAGAACCCCTGTTCTATATGAAGTTGCTTACAAATGTCCATGGGCGGCAGTAACAACTTACCATAGATGAGCAAGTAGCCCACCTGGGCTACTTGCTCATCTGCTACTTCATATTAATAAAAAAATATATATATTAAACATACCTTCACCCAAGGCATTAATACTCTCAGTGGTCCCAAGGTTACGTAGACTGAACATTGCCCTATATCTGTCAAACAGAGGCTTCGTCTCATCCATCATAACATCTTTGAGCTTGGACACATCACTCTCACTACTCGGTGGTGCGGGGTCTATAGATGAGTACCGACTTTGTGATAAATTGGACTCCTTGGTACTCTCTTCCTCGACCCACTTTAGCCTTTGTAGAGCAATCTGGCATGTCTCCGCTACTTCTATGGCTGGGTCGTTCTGGTATTTTTCTAGAAGTTCACGGAGGTTCGGATCGCCGATTGCGCCTAGAGCTTCACCTGTAATCACAGAGGTAAAATTAATGAATATTTTTTTTTAGTTACTTCAAAGTCTACAATAAATAATTTTAGTAAGCTTCTATTAACCATAGAATAAAATAACATGACATTCAAATAACATATTATTTTACAGTAGAAACAAATTCTAAAGTACAAAATACTTAATTATTTTACTGTTTACTCTACTCAGACATTTTTAAGTGACAGTAGTATTCTTTCGTGATTTCAGATCTGATTTTCTTTTCTTCTTGTACTGTGTATTAGATTAGTGGCAAATGAAGATTTTCTTAATTTATAAAGTATTTATTATTTTAACTCATACTATATATTTCTACACTTACGATTTAAAGGCATTTCATTATTGTATGTTTTAAATTGTCACAAATTATCAGTATCCTGAAAATTAAATATAAAAGTACTTAAGTTACACGTTTAGATTTAAAACCCTTATCCTTTATCAGTTACTATCGCGTACGTGAGGTCCCTTAACACTAGATAACGTGTCAATTCTTACCGGCTTCATGTCTAACTATGGGGTCCTGATTTTTGTCTTCTAACACGTTCCTTAACACCGGGATGGCTCTCTTATCCTGCATTTGACCTAAGCAATACGCCAGCTCATGTTTTAACAGCACTGATTCATCACCGAAGCATTCACTGATGCAAAGTATTGCGGTCTCTCCACCCAAGTTACGTAGCGTAAATAAAGCCCTAAAACGCTCCTTCATGGGCCTCGCAGGATCGTTAAGAACCTTCCCAATGTTCTTTATGGCAGTGTCACTAATCTTTGCCATGGTTGTGCGGAAATAAAGAATAAAATGTGAAGAAAACAAGGAAAACGTGCTACCTCCTCGGTGTTTAGCTAATGTCAAAGTCAAGTGACAGTACAGACACTGACATTTGACAATACGTCACTGTTATGGATGCGTTCAATGCACGAATTTTAATTTCTTGGTAAATTACAGATAGATAAAAAAGAAAACAAAGGTTCACAATACAATTAAATGGACAATGGACAATATTTAAATGATTAGTATTTAGCATAAACTTAATGTTTTATGCTGTGCTAATATTTTATTAGATATACAAAAACATAATGCCAGGGGATTCTCACAAAATTCGATATTTATGACTGGTTTTCTGGAATGAGCCTCGTCTTATCTTATGCGCATATTGTCAATTAATAGATAAAGTTTGTTCAGATTTAGAGAAGAATAAATCTGTATGGATTGATCGGAAGTTTTTTCAATTAGTAGAGCGGATGTAGGATTATCTTCGGAGGTCTTGATTTGATGGCAAAAAAGGTTTTCCTATACGTAGGTTTATGACTTTTACATTTTAGGGATTGGGTACCTCCTAGGTAGCATTAAGCCAGTTTAAGAATTAGTTAAAACTTACAAGTTAGCCACAACTGCAATAAGTCTTGTAAAAACTGAACTCTCAGCATCAGTCCATGAAATCAGAAATAGCAAAACAATCTGCGTTCATATATGCTGAGTGCCACAGCTAAGCTTTTCCTTCTGAATAGTTGATTCAGACTGAATAGACATATTACGATTTCAGGAATGCTTTCATACAAGATGAAGGGTTACATAATGACTTTTTGCATTAGTTAGATTGCTTTACTATTTCTGCCCAACAACCTTCAAATCCGAACACTGACTACATTGCTGCTAAAGAATAGAAATAATAAGTTATTTTTTTATAAGAATTAAGTAGCAAACGAGCATGCAGTCCAGTTATAAGTGGTTACTGCCATCCATGGACATCTATAAGCAACTTCGTATAGAACAGGGGTTCTATCTGAAGTCGATCACAGATGCGTTGCTACTTATGTATGAGGGCTTAGATGGTCGCCGCATACATAAGTAAGCTGGCAACCATGCCCTTTAACGACACGCAAGAAGTGCTTCACGCTAGAAATAGGTGTGACTGTGGTACTTCCCCGATCTGAAATACATTGGTTCTACCACCTTACATTTATATTTACACAGCTATTTGTAACGTGATACAATATCAAAACAAGCTCGTGACCATCGCTTACCGTTTAAATATTTTTTATTGACTGACTTTAAGCCGCAAACAGAATCTGAAATGTTTAATATTGATAAGAACACCTGAAACTGCTAGAGACGTCACATACGAACTTTAATTCTATAACATGTGACGATTATCACGCTGGAGTTAGTAAATAATCTGTGTCAACACAGTGAATAGGAAAGAGAAGAAAAAATCAAATCAAACACGAGGACATTTGGGTGGGCTAAAGGGCTTAAGTCATCCTGAAAATCTAAAATCATGTGCCTAATTATCAAAGTTCCCCATGAATTTGGAGGTAACAACTATCTTCGGTTGGGTCAAATCTCCGTAGAGTCACTTGAAGCGTTTCATTTCAGTTTTTTTATGAGATTAATGCAACAAACGTGCATGCAGTCACCTGATGGTAGAACCATTTTCGCCCATAAACGTCTAAAAGTTTCTTTAAAACAGGGTTTCTACCTGAAAATGAATCAAAGTGGCATTGCCTAAGGACGAAGATGATACGTAAGTAAGCCGCAAACCACACATTGAAACGCAAGAACTGCCCCAAGCTATAAATAGGTAGTTTTCGGAACCTCGGTCATGCAGTTCTTTAGAATAAGGGTAGCTTGGGATACTTGATAGGACAATGGTAAATGACAACAACCATCCGTGACCATTTGTAATAAACGAATAGCTGGTAGAAAAGAATCTACCACCTCGACAAGTAAGCAGTCTAGTACTGCTGGTAGTCCAGTCCAGCAACGAAAAAAGAAAAAGACCTCGCGGAAATTATCCTACCCGATGATGTGACCAAATAGCTACCTCGAACCTACATCGAACTATTCATCGCAACTGCCTTAAGAAAAGCTGAAAACCGGAAAATCTGGAAGAAAGTAACACATGAAGTGGACAAGGTCTTTCACAGACACGACCTTCAGCAATGAAGAAACTAAAAAAGGTGTCTCCCTTGCCACCCCCTACACCAGAATACAACATCGCATGGTACTGTTATAAGAACAAAAATGGGTGTTTTAATGGGGCCATAGTCGAACTACAAAGTGTTTTACTACGAATACTTTTTTACTACGAATTACTTTATTAACCTATATACCAAATGTGTGTACGTGTAAAGAGTATCAAGTACATCTGTGAATCGTATAAGACGTATCTAAATCCAAGAGGTAGCTCACCAAGATTCGATAAAACAATTCATTCGACGGGCTGGAATCCTGTTCGGAGCAAATAAATGAATTATACACGAGGCGCGATGAATTATTTACGTTGCGAATTCGTAGTCGATAAAATGCGCGCGTGTTGAGCTAAGCTCTAACGTCGTAGAAGCGAAGTATTCACGCGATTGTGAAGCAAAAACGTGTTTTATTTTGATTTACAACTAACTATACTTATGTACGTTATGATGTAGCTGATGTTATTGGGGAAGTAAATAAAACTTTTTAACAAAAAATAGAAACCGACTTCAATATCTCCAAAAAGCAAAAAAATCATTTAAATATATGTTGGTTTCTGATATAAACAGTACATTGTACATCGGCGCTCAACCTATTTTGTTAGATTACAACGACGAATCTATGTTCTACAAGTATATGAGCGCCGCGCGCCTTTATGCAAATTTAAGACTTATACGTTTTTCTCATGGATGCCCCTGTCAGAACTGGACCAAATTAAAATAGGACCTAACTGTAAGCAACAGCTCTCGAATAAAAAAAAATGTCAAAATCGGTCCATTCTAACCACAACTTTCGATGTATCAAACATATAAAAAAAATAAAAATAAAACAATACAGACGAATTGAGTACCTCCTCCTTTTTGGAAGTCGGTTAATTGTAAAAGTTGCATACCCAATTATTTACTAATACAAAATAACCTGAAAATCAACTCAAACTTGTAAAATCTAAGTTCGTATTCATACGTGGTTAGACGTACACCGTCACAACGGCGACAGCCAATACCTTTAAACAATATTTCAATGTAATAAATAAAATATTTTAGACATTTTTATATTATTATGTTACAACTTCATAAGGATGTGTGAACGATCACATTGCGCCCACATCCCAACCACAAGACAACTACAAGCGACACCGCGTTTGAGAGTCGACAAAGACATAAAGATATATTTTTGAACTACATTGTATTTTTGTAGCCCTACCACAAGGCAGCGACAAGAAGCTGCAGTATTGCTATTCACATAACCACAATTTCCGACATTTTGTCGCTGCCGTGTGGTGTCGTTGCGGTCCAGATAAATACGCTCTGTCTTAACTTTAAGAATTTGGATATTAGCTCTATCGACATTAAATGTCTTTCTTAATTTTGTGTAGGTTTTCGAGGGCACTTATAACAAAATAAATGGATACAAAAGGAAGAAAGCCATCAATACAATATTTTGATATTCAATTCCACAATAAAATACTTATCATTAGTAATGATCGTAGTAATTTCAGACGAACGTTCTTATCTCTGAATGTTTATTAAAAGATAAAGACCTCACAGAAGTATAAATATACTTACTAATCATGAGTCTGGTAAAGATAATATACATGACGAAGATCGTTGCACAACGCTGCGAATCGTTTATGTAAAGTCATCCAGCGACCCCTGTGGTATCTTATATTGTGTCCTATGTACGAGCTTAGTACGTTTTCTCAGCTCAATCTTTGTTTTCGTTTTCATCTATACATTTTAATGTAAATTGTACGTTTATGATTCCATTTTCGTTCAAGCTTTGCAATATTGCACGGTCCTCGTACTTTCCAACAGGCGAAAACGTAAAACAATATTGTTTTCAGAAAACGTAGTAAACTTGTACTGTACCTATTGAAGGCACTGAAAATGCACGCATTTAAAATGCTTCATATCCCATTATCCTCAAACGATTAATAACCCACTCCAACAGTGTTTCAGTAATAGCTGAAAGGTTTCTACAGTGAAAATGCGGTTTGGTAGAAGGTACTGTAAATACACGCATTTAAAATGCTTATTCATATCCCAAAATTCTCAAAGCGATACTATCCCGGTGAAAATGCGGATTAGTAGAATTCACTCACCTTTGAGAACCTTTTTTTAGTCCTCAGGAATGTATGTTACTGTTAGGAATGTTTACTTATAATGTATTCCTTCACCGTTAATTCAGGTGATTAATTCGTGCTACACACGAACGTAACGCATTAATCCTATAAAAACAGAATTTCATTCTTTAGAGATCTAAGGCATGAATCTTGAGTTTTTTTTGTGGTACAAAAGTAGGTTAAGTCCTATTCTATAAAAATATGAGTATCGGCACGTAGCGATCTCGATTGCTAAAAGGACTGAATTCAAAATAAATTAATTCATCTTTGGAAACGATGAAATTCAAGGACAGTCACATGAGTCAGAAATACAAATTGCCATTTTCTTAATCCCTCACAAAACTCTCATCATCAAACATCTCATGTCCACATAAAAAATGCACTTTCGGGACTTAAATAAGAATTTCATATTTCGATGCAACAATCATTGAAATATGAAATTTCACTACACGCATTTTCACACTACAAGCATTTAAATTTAAGGGATTTAAATAACAATTTCATTTCAATGATTCATCAATCGAGAAGGCCTAGAGTATTTAATCAACCTTTAGATGAACTATTGTAAATTCGTGTTCCTACAACCTTTAGTTGAACATGTGTTTACAATTGTTACTTCGTGTGTATTCCCTAATAGCTGTTCAATAGTCATGACTAAAAAAACCAGTAGATACAAAGTTCAGTAACGGCTGGATTGACAGTATACCTAAGCATTAATATCGTCTAAACTATTTTATCGTCATGATATCGTACAAAGTCACAACTCGAATTTGATTGATATAAAAAATTGTATTTATGCGCTAGGCCGTAACAGTCGTTTAAACCATTCACTAACATATATAAAATTCTCGTGTCACAATGTTCGTTCCCATACTTCTCCGAAACGGCTTGACCGATTCTCATGAAATTTTGTGAGGATATTGGATAGGTCTGAGAATCAGCCAACATCTATTTTTCATACCTCTTAGTGATAAGGGTTGTCCATCCTTAACATTTTTTTTTATTTTTACACATTTTTTTTAATCCCCGGTCGATAACTGATCAATCAATCATCCTTATACACTTAAAATAAATTAGTTATTTTTTGTCTACACTAGAAATTACTTTGAAAAATTACTAATAATTTGTATGGCAAAATAACGTATGCCGGGTCAGCTAATAGTATATATATACTGTGATAGAATTCTAACGATCTCATTCCAAGCACATCCAATCAAAGGTATATTTAACAGCTATTTTGTTTTTAATGTAAATTGCCCATATATATTCAAATGTTTTGTTTCTGAATGATTTCATTACTTTAATGCTACACTACCATTTTCAAAGAAGCTTAATTAAGGCACTATCAGCTTAAGTAAGGTGCAATGACTGTTTAACTTACGTTTCAGTTAACTGAGATATATATTTAAAACATTATTTGCATTGTAAACGCTTATTTATTTACTCATTGTTAAGCATACAAAATTGCTATGCTACCTTTGTATGTCTTTAACAGTTAACGTCTTAAATAAATGTTTCTTAAAATAAAAACTTATATTTTATTGAAGTAGGCAGTGGACTCGAAGTCCTTATGATGTCAGTCACTATCGCCTTAAGACTTAATCTCAGCAGTGCTGAGTGCAGATGCTGGTTACAAACTTATCCTAATTGGTGGCACTTAAAATTTTCCTGCAACTTTTACGTCAAGTTTCGATGAAGACAGTGGACAACCCACGTAAAATACCTAAGAGTTCTGTGAGGTAGAAAAACTCAAAATTTTGTGACTTAGCCAGCAAAGAAGAATAAGTTACATTCCTAACATAATTTTTATTGTATAGAGTTATTTTATTTTCTTCAAAATTTATGAACATTCCTTGCATATGTACAACACGTCTTATGTTTTTTGTAAATGTTGCACATGCCTATAATTGGCTTGCATTTATGTTATTACATAATGTTATTTGTAAAATGACTGCATGTTATGCTGTTTGCATGTCGAATATAATGTTATTTAAATTCGTTAACGCACTCAGCGTTAGAACAAATAGGTTTTTTATCAGGCTGATGTAGCAATCGCATGAAGTCCACCCGATGGTAAATGCATACCGCCCTACCTACTGCCCATGGACATTTGTAAGCAGCTTCATATACGTTCTACCTAAAGTCGGAAAATGCGTTGCTACTCCCGAAGGCACACCCTTTTTCAAAAACGCAAGAACTGCTTCACGCTAGAAATAGGTGTAGCATGTGTTACTTCTTCGGTCGAATTACACCGGTTCTGCCACCTGGTAAAGGGTTTATAACAACGAGAACCGCGTGCCACAGCTAGTGTTTATAAAAATAATTACCGTGTACAGAACTGTGTTATCCGAAGTTTAATTCGATTGTGATAAGGGTGAGTCTGCATGCGTGATATAACAGTATATCATTTGACGTGAACGGAGACACGCGTTCGCAACTTGTCTGACCGGTTGCACTGAACGGGAGTATTTGGGAATTTGATCTTGTTTGGTAAGTGGGAATTTTTAATATGAAGTGGACTTGCATCACACAAAGATTATACACTTATGCTAAAAGACGCCAGGTTCGTTGCCCGGTTAAATTGAGATCGTATTTAGATGTTTATTGTGGGTCTGGTTTTGTATATTTGGCGATGTAGGTGCCCTCACAGATAAAGCAAATTAGGGTAAAAATGATATTGAAAAAATAACACCCTTTTCAGATAATCATGTTGACTTTGATTGAGTAATGAAATTAATATTACAAAGAAGATGAATAAAAAACAAATTATTGTCATTTAATAATTGTTGATGTCGTATTATATACCGCATGCTTTCAATAAGACACATAAGGACTCTATATTATATAATTTATGTACGTAAAAACTATATTAGGCGAACTTAAGCCGTTAATTTAAGATTCGCAAGTAAACCATAATAGAACCCATTAAAATTTATATGTACGGTAGACCAACGTGGAAATCATAGTATTTTTAGATTTTATGGAACTAAGCAGGCATTCTTACATTTTGTGGAAAATTTAAATGATCTATTCAAATTGTATACATTTGCGGACATTTTATTCCTTGCATATAATAAAACAATAATGCCGCGTGTAGGAATATGTACCTATCCTAGGTACGTCGAACATATTTCCCCAAAAAAAATATTAAAGGACTGAATAAAGAATGAAATATTTAGATATTGCTACATTTTAATGATTTTTATCTGTCTGTTTGTGAGTTTGAATTCATTTCAAACAAAAACTACTAAATTTAATTTCAGTGATTGGAAATATATAGTTCTGGGCAACATTTATTATTTGATTTATGTTGCATGATTTAAATCCATGAACTCTATCAAAAGTTTTTAAATTTAATGTTATTATCTTTTAAAGCGAATCAATTCGCGAGTCACAGCTTGTCCTCAATAAACCTTGCAACTAGAATTGAAGAATGTATAGCACATTGTGAAGAATCCATTCAAAATACTACGTCTACGTTTTAACATAATATCTTTTATAAATTGACAATAATAAGGAAAACTATGACAGAATGCACAAGATTGTTTTTAAAATCAATAGTGCATATTGATTTTAAAAGCAATCTTGTGCATTGTACATGTTCGTATATACAAACACAAAGCGCACCCTACCTATTCTATAGGCTTATTCTAACTTTAACTCCGCACCCTAAGGTTATCTGGAAGAAATCGCTGTTTAGCGATAAGACCGCCTTTTGTATTTTAAAAATTGTAAATTTTTATTGTATGATTTCTCTGTTTTTTTGGGTACAATAAAGTATATTATTATTATTGTTATAAAGCGCAATAAAAAGGAG
>DWNE01006613.1:0-12924 GCA_018249875.1 Cecropterus toxeus
TAACCACTTACCATCAGGTGGGCTGCTTGCTCGTTTGCTATTTCATATTTATAAAAAAAATATATACATTTTTATAATATTAAGAAGTAAGCTAAGATATTGATACACATTTCGTGTATAACATGTTACATTTGGTCGTCCAAACATTTTTCTCTATCGATTGATTCCTCGATTAGATACATATGATTTATGACATTGTTATTATAGAGTTCGCGAGCGCTTTCTCTGAAAACTATAATTAAGTTGAACGGAGATATTGTCCATGTAGATTTATTTACAACATGTGGGTTGATTTTGGAAAAAATGAACTCAGAGTAGGTAAGTATTTTATAATTATTACTTTTTATTATTATACAAGCTGACCTGTCAGACTTCATCCTGTCTCAACAATAAATGTTGAATTCGAATTGGCGATACAATAATACTTCGTACTCGAGCAAAAAAATAATAAAATATTGATTGAATTGATGAAACTAAATACTTTTTTAACGATTTTGACGACGCGCGTGGCGGAGAGGTCACCATACTGGTCTGACGCGTTTTGGGTCCCGGGTTCGATTACTGGCCGTGTTTGTGTATTCGTCTTTGTATGCCCATGGCACCCACGACATAGGAGAAAAACCTAGTGTGGGGCTGTGAGTGTAAAAAGCGTGATTTTTTTCTTCCTTTTATAGCCAAGTAGCTGTAGTATTCATGCTTCGTTACAGGACATAAATAAATTAAAACGTTAAGGTGACAGTTAAAAAAATAAAAAAACCAAAGGGTGAAGTGACGTCACTATAATAGTTGCCATTTTTAAATAGTGCAAAATATTGAAATTAAAAGTAACCTATAAGTTGACCAGTTAAATAAGTTACATCCATGCAAAATTCCATGTAAATCGGTCTAGTACTTCTTGCGTGATCGAGTAACAGACACACACCATCTCATTTTTATATATAAGTATAGATACTTTAATTACTGAAAAAAGGAGGCGACCCTATTAGCAATGCACTTTATAACATAAACAATTATTGTTATGAGCAAACCTAATAAACTCGTACTTACAGCTCACAGTTATTAAAAGCTTTTATTTAACTTGCAATGTTTGTATGTATGTTTGGGTCAAATCTTGCAAGCTGAATTTAACCCACTTCTCAGTGTCCGATTGAGCTGAAATTATGAGCACACCTTTAGTTCTGATGACAATACAATTATATGTAATCAATATTGTTATAATTCCAAATGGCCGCCGCAACAAAATGGCGGAATACATATTTTTGTCCAATTCACACAATATGGGTATCAAGTCAAAGAGCTTAATTTATAGAATTCAATACAGTGCGGAAAAAAGCTTATTTTAAAAAATACCTTTTTATATTAACTTATTCGATAGAATCGGTTTGATGCACTTGATAAACCGTTTTAGCGTCCAAGTGACAAAAACTGACCATGCAGGTGTGGCAGGTCAAGTCCAAGATGGCGGCCAAACAGTAATTTCACGGTAAATAACATTTACATACTGGTTTGTCGCCAGCCAGTCTGATCAGGAATGACAAGTTTGTCTGTAATGTTTTATTTAGTCTGCATCACATTAAAGATGAATTAAAGTAAGTTCATTAAAATCGAAATACCTACTGGTGTACTCGTTATCCCCTCAAGCCCTTTAAAGTCCAATGCTGGACGCCCCCCACCCCCACCCCCTCCAGGAGCGGTAGTGCTTCAGCAGCCCAGGACGGCTCGGAAGATCAAAGACTGCAGCGCTGCCTCATGGCAGCTCAGTACAACGGTAAGCAGTGCACCTGCTAAGAAAATTGCCCGAGCAAGGAGAGGTTCTGCGAGGCCCATAGACCCTGCGCTTTGCGACGAAGTCATCGTAACAGCACAGGATCTTAGTTCAGTCAGTCAGTCTGGATTCTCCTTAGGTGATTTTGTCATTAGTCACCGCGCCTGGTATGTGTCTGTCTACATAGTCAACAAAATGGTAGAATTAGTGTAGTTCGAACGGGGAGATACCACCGCCACACCTATTTCTAGCGTAAAGCAGTTCTTGCGCTTCGCTAGAAAGGAGCGAGGCGAGCATCTTAGTCATCGCGAGTTTGCTACTACAATCTAATTAAAAACTACAATCTGATGAAGCTGATGACACGTGTGACGTGTTATATTAACCCCAGATAGAATTAAAGTGCTGCTGGCCAAGGATTACTACCCTTGAGACTAAATTGGAACTAAAACGACTTAAAGGTAGTAGAACCAATGTAGTTCGACCGGGGAAGTGCCACCACTACACCTATTTCCAGCTTGAAGCAGTTCTTGCGTTTTACTGGAAGAGTGTGGTTGTCGGCTCACTTATATACGAGGCGACCATCTTAGTCCTCGGTGTAGCAACGTTCTATCGACTTCAGATAGAACCCCTGTTCTATATGAAGTTGCTTTCAGAAGTCCATGGGCGGCGTAACCACTTACCATCAGGTGGACTGCATGCTCGTTTGCTACTGCATTCTTATAAAATATTTTTTTACCAAACCCTTAAATCCGAAACAGAACCGCTGCACAATACAAAATAACTAAGTATAAATGCATTATACATTTTACATTCCGTTACTTAACGAAGTGTTAAAACCGAACATGTATTTACGATGTAACATTTTGTTTGTCATAATAAAAAATAATGAGAAAGCAGTTCAAAAACTAAGTGCGGTGCCCGAGGCTGCGCACGCGCTGATAACCGATAGACTAATAACTAGTAACGATGGCCATGTACCGGCCGGTTCCGTTACTTGATCGATATCGTTAATGCCTAGCGCGTACGTACCACTTTTAGTTGAACAAGTGTTTAGTTGAACAGTAATAGTCTAATGGTTGAAATTCAGCTTCTCAGGTCCGAGGTTCAAATCCCAGGCACGACCCACTGATTTTTCTAAAATTATGTGCGTATTAGAATTAATTATTACTGCTTAACGCTGAAAAAATCATCGTGAGGAAACCTGCATATTTTGAAGTTCTGACACAAGACCAGTGCCCAGCAGTGGGACAGTAATGGGTGAACTGTTATTTGTATGATAAAAGCACCAGCTTGTTTTTATTGCTGTACCTCTTTTTTGTGACGGGGGGGAGGAACTTTTCTAAAGGTACACCGAAGCAATGGGAAAGATTCCGGGATATTTGAGATTTTTACCTACTAAAACCCCCTGGGTGGCCTTCCTCAGGGCTGACAGGAAACGATAAGGCAGACAGGGTATTTGATGGAAAGTAGGCCCCTACGGACATTTGCAACACCAGAGTCGCCAACACTTCGCCGGCTTTGATGGTGAGCTTTTTTGCATCCTTCTTGAAAAGCTTCATATCATAGCGCTCCGGAAAAATCTTACAAGGCTAATTCTACATCTTGTACGTTCGTGGCAGGAATGATCGCGCAAACCGAGACAGCCACGAATCTAGTTGTTCCGTTGCTTGATCGATATCGTTGTGTTATTAGGTCCGACTAAACAGTTCAGTCGTCATGAAATCGTACAAGCATACACTTCGACTAAACTATTTCATCGACATAAAATTTGTATGTATGTTCTAGGCCAAATGTTGGTAATATGTATACTAGGGATTGCTAGCAGACTTCCTCGCTTTTACAAAGAAACAATGAGCTTGCAGTCCATCTGATTGTAAATGGTAACCGTCTCTCATGGACATATAATAGAAAACTCCATATAGGATAGGGTTTCTATCTAAAGCTGATCACAGATGCGTCGCCACTCAAAGACTTAAATGACTTACTTGTCTGATCTGTAAGTAAGCCGGCATCTACATGAAAAATCTTTTACCGCATTCCGCATAAAAATTGCTTTTTACACACTAGGACTTTACTCCTGTGTCATGAGTAGCATGGACACACAGAAACGTTTACACGAACACCCAGACGCAGAACAAAATTTAAACTCACCATTCCGATGTCTGACTGACCGGAGATCGAACCCGGAACTCACTGCGTGTTAGACTAAAATGATGACAACTCCGCCACGAGGATCTTCGAGCCCAACTCATATACATAAATACTAATCTTCGTTCATGTAAGTTCTTTTTTGACCCAAAATTAACAGTAAAAAATGTACTAATTGTTTTAGCGTGACCCTCAAATAAAAGAAGACAAGGCGTGTCCCACTTGTGGGCGTGATCACAGAGCGGCATGGCGCCATATGATGGGGAAAGCACGGCGTGGCTAATTACAGGCTAGAAGGGCGCTTGTAAACGCTATCAATTTTGGTTCATGCAAAAACGTGTGAACGGTCAAAATAATTAAATATCTATACTACAATGTAAATTATTTATATCTTGAGAACCCGCGTGACGACGTGGTCACCTTACTGGTCTGACATGTAGTGGGATCCAGGTTCGATCCCCGGCCAGACATACATCTGAATGATGAGTTTGGTATATGTACGTTCATGGTACCCACGACGCAGGAGAAAATTCTAGTTTGGGGCTATGACTGTAGAACCGTTTTTCTAGTAATTTTATTATCTAACAGGTATTTAATATTATAATGTATCAATTCCGCGATCGTATTAATTTAAAATCAGATTTTACAGTTAAACTTCTAGAAAGTATTATGTAGCTAATAAAACATTTATTGTATGTTTACTTAACAACAATACATATGTTCGAAAAAACTTTTGTCATCGGTTTCCTGTAGCCACTATGTAAAAAGCTTTTACGAAAAAAATAACCAAAATAATTAATTTTTATAATGGGCTATTTTTATCTACGCAATTATTTTGATTTCTAATCTTAAGTCGAATCTATCTCGAATTGAACCGATAATTTACAAAAATGTACAAGGAGACCAGAAATCTAAGGAAACAAATGAAGATATTACAGTAGGTACGAATAAATCGAACATGGAAAAAAGCTGATAATTCTAAGGTCTTCGGAAGCCTGGTGTAGCGAAGCTGAAGACACCGAACACAAAAGACGATTCTTGGACTAGTATCTAGGACATTTGAAGGGACTAGATCCAAAGGCCAGGGCAAGTAAGTCCACCACTGAGTAACTCCAAGTGCTAAGAATACAGAGTAATAAACGTAATGCGAAGGCGAAATCAGTTTCTCTCCAAATTTGCAGGCGTTAAAATATAGAAATTAATCAAGAATTTAGACATAATTTTGAAATCTTGTTCATACATCTAGCTCCATCAAAATTTTAAAACAGAATATGCTTAGTTAGTTACATCTTCCTATTACCTTAACTTTTTTTTATTTTATCGAGTATTTGTTCAGCTTAAAGGTTGATAGAGAATAAATATAATTTTAGCATATCCCACCTTTGTATTTATAAAATAAATAACACCAACGCAAAGTATTCTAAGAAGCCATCCGCAAATCAACACCTGCAAAGCTGGCGCCCGTCGCACAAAAGCGCCGATTCCGAACACTCAATAAATTATAACTAATCACCCCTAATTGGGATTCGTGACCCATCTTAACCTGAGGTCAGACAAGAACAAAACATAATACGTGCCCCAGACTTTTAATTCCGAAGCGCTGCGATGTTACTGTAATTATATAAGTATAAGGATGGAGATATTAATGTTGTTTATTTGTTTGGTTTATAGATAGTGATTAGAGGTTAGCGCTAATGGCTCTGTGACCGCTTTTAGGAAATGTTTTACGTTAAAGTAAAAAACAATTCATTGTGTTATGTTTTCTCGTCCTGTATGGTTTCATTCCTTTGACACATTAAACTCTCTAAAAGGCCACATAGCATGGACATATAGCTATTTCCAACAGCGACGATCAGCGAAAAAAGGTAGGTAATCTAGTGAGTTTTTCCTCATTGTAAGTGTATTGTAAGTACTAAGCGTATTCTTTAAAACTTTACTTTTAAAGTTAAAAGGTGCAAGAACAAACTACAGTTTAAGTTTAGGTCCGTTTTTTTTACTTGTGCTGTAGAATGACTGACAATGATAAATCATACAATTAAACACATCTATAGAAATCAATATTGCTCTCAAATAAGGATATATCCAAATCGGACTACGTGCACACGGCACGTAAGCAAAGGTCTCTAAATATATACACTCCGAAATTTATTTACAAAAAAAAAAACGATCCTCTCATTTGAATATTTTTCTTACTCATTACTGGCAAACGAGAATAACTTTTTTTTTGTATCGAGGGGGGAAACCTTCAAAAGGTACCCGACGGCGTGGCAGCAACGCCGGGTTATATGGGATTATTACCGCACTAAAAACCCCCCGGTGGCTGTCCTCAGCGCTGGGTGGAGGACTCCGGGATGTCCAACGGAACACAACCTCAGTTCTTCGAGCGCGATGCCCCTTCCGGACTTTTCCCAGCGAGCATTGACCCTCACCGTGTCTCCAGGTGTTTACGATGGCATGCGACCACACATGCCACCGTCCTTCCCGGGGTCGCTTGGCTGGACGGCTCCAGCTCCCACTATTACCACCCGCAACCACGGAAGTCCCCTTTTAGTCGCCTCTTACGACAGGCAGGGGATACCGTAGCCCTATTCTGGTCCCGGAACTACAGGGACAAAACGAGAATAACCTAGTATTATAATATTACAACAGTACACATATCAAATACGGATATGAAAATAATACGACAGCAATAAATCATTTAGCATATTCCGAACGCTTATAATTCGGATAGTACCACGCAGAACGAATCGAACGCTTGCCTAATTGAGCCATTTCACAGATAAGTAGATAAAACGGTACAGGGGCCCTAAATTATGCGTATTATTTGCATATAATAACTGTAGGGGTGACATTACTACCCCTATTCTTCAAAAGGTTTGAACCACCTCGCAACGAAACACGAAATCCAACTTTAGGCAAACATAAAAGGGGTTGTTTCGAAAAATCTCGTGTATAATGGATTTCGTCTATAGCAATCGAGTTCCACGTGCCTCCCCCGGGAATCGAACCGCGACAGCACCGCAAGGCAATGCAGTTATGCAGATTTCGTAATGATGCCAGTTTGATGAAGTCCCCTTAGTTTATCTTTGTGTGCTTTGGGTGGCAATTTGGGTTATTGTAAAATCGTGATATAAAATATTTTATGACCATAAAGTATAAAAAATGTATGTATGTGAACACAATGAAGGATTATACGGGTATATGAGATCTAAATAATAGTTCAAGAAATATATATATTTTATGTATCTCTCAAAATAAATACCCCGAAATAGTTTAAAAATAAATAAATGTTAATTTATTTTTTCTCGAAATAAACTTTTTGTAATAATTTCAAAAAGAAAATTAATATTTGTCATTTTTATACGTTTATGAACTAGGTTGGTTAATATACAAAGATTATTACCATAGGAACATAATATGTAAATTGTAATTAATTATTTAATTAATTCAATAATTAATATGAAAATACGAATTTAGAAGAAAGGTTTTTCATTTTAATGTAGCACATATATTGATTTTTACTAAAATTATTTTACTCCAACACATGTGTATTTTAATACAGGTAATATCCATTGATACTTATGTGATCTGTGGTGGTTAAACTGCTGTCAAAATCCACGATGCATCCGGGCATAGACAATTTTACGCGCGAAAGATTACTATCTGCTCTGTGGTTTGACACGTGACTGCTGGCGGCAGTCGGTACTATGTTTACAGTAACCCCTTTTAATATAAGTTATTTGTAGAAGATAGGAACAATATTTCCATAAAATACATTTTAAGATGATTTATTATGGTTCTTTTTCTGCAATGAGGAAAAAAATGTGTGTGTGCAATTCACACACGAGGGAAGTGACTTAATAATTATAAATAACTAAATATGTTACCACCTAACTACAACCACAACTAAATATGTTATTATGTTACCACCGTTCGTCTTATGTCGCAAATACCAAACTTGATGTCTTGAAGGTACAGCGCCGCCTATGTATGCGCCGAAAACTGCTTGATTCACATTTCGTCGAGTTTCAAATTACAACGATTCTAACGAAGTTTCACTTCGAAAAATTTCCCATTCTACATAACACTTTTATCTATAAGCTGGATCTGTATATAACCTTATATGAGGCATTTAAACTTAGCCCTAAGTTGTAGCAACACATCTGTGACCGACAGTTTATATTGGTAACATATTTAAAAACGAGTTATACTAAAATATAATTTATGTCATGATTATATTAACTTTATAAAATATATAGACTACTTATCCCATCAAAAAATAAATGTGAATTTTTTATATTATAAATAATAAAAATATAAAAAAATCTGTACAAAACAAAGCTGTTTTAATTATAAGTACATAAAAGTACCAGATAAGTCTACAGGAGTATCTTTGGCCCTAAAAAGAAAATTATAAAAAAAAACTAAAACTGGTTTTAGTAACCTGTGGTAAATTTCGCGCGCGAAAGATCATGATATACTCTGTGTGGCACGTGACCGCTGAGGGCGGCCGCGTGACCGTGTTTGCAGTGTGACGAGCCCTTTATTAAACTTTCCTCTAGCCACCTACAATCGTGGATGGTAAGCCAATATGTAATTCAAGAGGCTTGAAGTCGTCATCCATTATTGCCCCACTGCTGAACACGGACCTCTACTCAAATTTAAAAAAAAAACACTATAATAATAGGTCGTCACGAAAATGAAACATCTTGTTCGTACAAGTAATACACATAAAAGACAAGACAAAAAAAGAACTAAATACATCATAATGAAAAAAATCACTATGACGATTTTTTTAAAGAAAATGATGAATATTTATTTAATAAATATTTCTTTTCCATTGCATACAAATATTCAATTTAATAATATTTCGGATATGTTTCTATGTATGTATATATACAGTCTATATGTAGTAGTGTATACGGTGTGGCGGTATAGGTTTAACTGCGACTATAAATGTTTCATACGAAAAGTTTTAGGCCATAGTCCATTACGCTGGCAAAGTAGGAATTGGTAGACTTCACATATCTTTTTATAGAATTTCATAGATTTTTTTAGAGAACTGTCAGATGTGTAGTTTCTATGCGGTATTTTTAAAACCGTAAAGAATCAAGGTTATTGAGAATATGATAAATTCTAATACGTGCACTATTTTTTGAAAATCAGTGGTGCATGCCTGGTATTCGTACCTTCAATCTAGAAGCCGAATTTATAACAACACGTAATTACTGTTATACGAAATGTAGGATATTAAAATCAGAACTAAAACTAACTGAAAAGGGTTTTTTCAGTAATACCTAAGGAAATATTATTTTTAAAATTGCCTATTATAATATTGTTACCATCGTATAAATTAAAAAAATAATCCACAATCGAATTAAATAGAAGTTTTGAATATGGAACAATTTTGAAAATGGAAAAATAATAATGTCGCGAAATGAAGTTTTAAATATGGAACAATAATAATGTCGCCAAATGTTCGAGCCATAAACAATTCCTTCAACACAATACAAACATAGTTAATAAACGCGGGGTCATCGCTATAATCCGCACTGTCAATACGTTGAGTGACACTTGACGTCCCGACGGTAATCCCGTGAGCTTACTCGAATTGCGAAAATGGATGCGGCAATTTATTTTACGAACGAAAAGGAGAAATAATGTACTTAATAGTCTGAAAGTGGTAGAATTCATTGTGTTTCGGAAGCCACACCTATTTCTACTTAATAATAGAATTGTTAAGCATTTCTGTGTTTTGGTATGCAGGGTGAAGTAAGGTATACCTAATTATCTGAGACGTTCCAACTTAGTCTTCAAGCTAAGCAACGTATTTGTGGCCAACCTCTGAAAAGACTGAATCTCAATTTATTACAGAGATAAACTAAATTTAATATCCTTTGTATTTTATTTGAAAACAACTGAAACCAAAAAAAAATCAAACCCACATCATAAAAATATTACACAATTTTATTGACATGATATAAGGAAAAAGTCGTTATACATTTCCAATTTTAATATAAAATAAATGACACGCCAAATAAAAACATATTTAACACAGGCACTCAATAATTAAACAGAACATCTAAAAATATACCACATCCAACAACCAAACATACATCAAATAAAAATGAACAGCAAACCATAGACTGCGTGTTGATTTTTGTTCTCAACTCACGCTCATTCCACACGCTTTCCCAGGGGCGGTAATGAAATATCATTCCTCTGGGATCTGTGTGGACACTTCTCGTCTATGGTAAGCTTGTTACCACCCTCGGTAAGTGGAATTCGGATATAGGATTTGTAGGCAATTAGCGGTCTGTCCTGGTCCCTTATTGTTGTAATAAAATTAAGACGCGTTCAATTTTATGAAAAATAAAATATTTATTTTCGCGTTCATGTGTACAGACAAATAATATCGATAGTTATTACAATACTTTTGGTATATATACATTTTTAATATTCAAATAGCAAAGGAGTATGCAGTCCACCCAGAGAAGAATGGACTTAGCCGCAAATACATTTCTTGCTACTTAGGTATAAATATTTGAAAAAACATCAGGAAGATCAGTCTAGCCGTTCTTAATGGCAGTGTAGGTAACTACCTCGAATTTGTTTTATTTACAAAATCAAACAAATATTCAATCAATATCTCAATATTATAATTCTTGGCTTACTTAAGAATTTACAATATTTAATTTTTATACTAACCTGCAATCAAGATTAAACCTTTATCCTATTAACCCTGAATAAAGATAACGATTCAAGACAAATAATAATTATTGTATACTATTATGATATTCTAAGAAAATTAATCTAAATAGTGTATATTTAGATTTTTTGAAATTTAAACACGTATATACCAAAATTAAAAACGAAAACAACAAGAAAATATCAGCGCCGATGTCTTTAGGCAATATAAAGTAAGTGTAGATTAGTATTCATAAGCTATAAAATATTCCACAACCAAAATATAATGATATTAATCAAAGAAGAATTCATGGCACGAGGCATTAGATGTTAAAAATTACATGTACAATCAAACGTTCATAGTGATGATATTCGTTAATTGCTAAGATTGCAGCTAATCCATTGAACATGGGAGTGTCTATAATCAACTGGACTCGTACTCCACGGTGTGCTTTACAATAAACGTATATTTTTTTAATCATAAAGTTGTATTCCGTATTTTTATAGGAATTTTTAAAGGTTTCCCAAAACCTATAAAGATGTTCTTTGGTTTATTCCATCCATAATAGGAGGTGGCAAATATTTTTCGCGTGAATCTTCGAAATTGGAAAATACTTTGAAAGTATGCCTTTAATTTGCTCCTCCTTCAAGGACAATCCAGGTTTCCACTGGGATATCGTTTGAGGTAACTACAACATTTACTAAAATTAACTACGATAACCTCTTTCCTTTCGGCGGTGAAAATAGGCGATACGTACACATTTGAAATTAAATGAAACGCTAGGCTTGTAATCATACCTGGGGAACAGCCGTACTCCGTTTGAAACTTATATGACTTTGGTGGTATGCATGCGAATTGACAACCTCCTCCTTTTTGGAGTCGGTTAGAAATGAAATTAGCCGTTTTGGGACGCCTGACAGATGTGAAGCATCGTATTCGTGCAAATAATATGCATAGCGCACAAAATTGCGGCAATAACTAAATATATAGTGGGTATAATAAAAAAATATATATGACGAATTTTTATCGAAAATGATGACTATAACTATATTTAATAAATATTTATCCCACCAAAAACATTCTAGAAAAAAACTAACCAAGTCTCGATCAAGTCAAGACTTGGCCGTTGACTTGTACCCCCTACCAGTTCCAGTAAAGGACGGTACGGCAGTGTTTGCTTCACGCTCGACTTCATGAGGGACTACCGTACTCCCAAATTTGCATTAAATACAAGAATCTATACTAATATTATAAAGCAGTAGAATTTGTTTGGTTGAACGCGCTAATCTCAGGAACTACTGGTTCGAATTGAAAAAAATATTTTTGTGTTGAATATTAAATTTATCGTGGAAGGCTATTTAGAATAGATCGTTCTCTAATTAATAAACGCGTGTGAAACTGCTTGGCACAGCTAGTTCAGTATAAATTTCAAGTCTATTTGTAGTGGGTACGGTGTGACGAAACCGTCGCCACGGCAGGCATCGCCACGCCAAGTACCAGGTTTACCTACGCCTAAAGACGTTTCACATTTAAAAAAGTCCTTCAATATAATTTCACCAATGTGACTCAAAGAACCCCGAACCGAATCCAAACCATCATATATGAGCACTCCCAGCATGCCCAATTCCGAACATATAGTGCCCATTTGATGCCCATTTAGTATTACGCTCAAGGGGCAAACTTGTCAAGAAAGCAACAACATAGTCTTCCCATTGATTAAACAGTTAATTATAGTGGTTAGAACCAATTAATCAAGATATAAATTGAGTTTTCATTGATATAAAAGGTCAAGTGAATTAGAGTTTGCGTAAATCAGATGATCGCCGTTATGGCCGGAGGTTGTTCAGCTTTTGATATATTTTAGTTGTAATAAGCATCAATTGGCTATTAGGAGAGTTTACGGCTTATAGTCGTAGATGAAGGAAAATGTAAGTTTCATTATGGCTCTTTTTGCATAGATCTTTTGCGTTTTAACTATGCATGCTCTTAAATATTTAGACTTTTACGCCTGAAGCCTAAAGGAGACTGGCGGTTTTCGGCCAGAAGCCCTACAAGAATAAAACATATGCGAAAAAATACTGAATTTTTTCTAGTATACTTTGTCTTATTACCATTTTTATAGAACTAGTCGATTTATTTTGTGAGTCGATTTATCGATATATTTTTTACAAATTATTACTTGTTCTCGGTTATTTATTCACAAAAGTTATGCAGATCGATCTATTACATTAATTTATTGATAAAATCGCATACGTCTCAATGATGAATCTAAAGAAAGTTATTGACACGCTTTCTATTTATTAGCTTCACCTGTATTTTTGTT
>DWNE01006614.1:0-12924 GCA_018249875.1 Cecropterus toxeus
GTTTGCACTATAGACGGTGGACGGGGACCCATTATCTTCTGATATTCTTTTTCTTTGAGGGTCTCCTCCTAGAATTGTGGAGTATGCATATTAACTAATACTAACAAATGACTTTATAGAAATCCTAGAGATTAATGCTACAGTTATAATGCATGGACCACATCCATTATTTATGAACAATCTAAGATTTACAAACCACTTAATAGCGGTGGTATGTAAGTCAATGTTTGTTTGCAGAAGTAAACTTCCACAAATATTTCTTACGATTTGCGTTCTAGATGGAAAGTAGTTCAGGCAGAACATCTTAACCCTCAGAATTGGGAGGTCAGAAGCGCGAATGCAATCAAATTAGGGTCCTATACCCTATACTATCTTTTAGATCTAAGTAGAAGTACTATCCATAGATGAATAGCACATTTTACACAGTTAAGTCATCAAACTATAAAATATTGTACCTGAATCATGGTCTTAATCTCTGTCAAAGAATGCTCCACATCACTGATGATTTCTGCCAGGTTGTTCATAGAGTCCACCAAGGTTTGGATTATTTCTGTCTTGGCATTCATGGCCGCGCATCTGTCCACTATTTCTTGAGGTATTCTAGAGCGATTGGAAAATATATTTTTTTACTAATAAATAGTACATACTTGTAATATTTTGTAATGAAAAATTATTTAGCTGCATTGAGCGATATTATACATTCGCGACTTTCGTGATATCAACATGCTAATGTTTACTTACTATATTCATAGGTGTAGATATACCTTGGATGTTACTAATAGCAATAGTGGTGGTTAGAGAAAGTCATATTATTTATAAACATATATTTTTCTTTAAGTCTGTAATTTCTGTTAAAATTTGGTGGAGCTCTAAGGACTGCCTTATAGCTCCTCCAATTTTTAATAATTTAAACAAGTAATCAATATGTTAAATATGTTGACATTTTAGGGTCCTATCATACAGTTTGTATACATCTTAAATTTGATATTGCTGGAATCGAACCTGGAAACTCAACACTCATTATTAAGTGTAATATCAATTGTTGTCCATTCGCATTTATCAGTCTTCTTTTTCCATTAATAAGCAAAGTTGAGTGACTGATTTTCCACAACGCCTTGCATGATAGCCTTATCAGATAAACTGTGTCCTGGTTTACAATATGAATCATTTGTTTGTATTGTAAATGTCATTTCTTGAAGAAAAAATTGTGACTAAAATTAAATGTTCCTTGTTTTTGTTAAATTTTTTGCATACCACAAATAATATGTTACAATGTACATTTGCATTACAATGCTACTCAAACTTATAAAAAATATTTGTATATATGTTTCTAAAACTGAAGAATATTAACTAAAGCATACCAGATACATTGAAGATTATAATTTTTAAGATTAATGGGTGCAGATAGAATATACTTAAGATTGCATCTCTTAACACTCTTGTGTTATGTTCTCATCTTATACCACTTCATTTGGTACACTTACGTCTGATCACTGTCCAATAACTCCAACTGGTCCAGCTGTAATGAGGACATAAACTCCATCAGCTCAGTATTTTTGGCCTCCGCCTGGCTGACCACATGCCGGAGAAGTTTGGCCTTCTCTTCAGAGTACATGGATGAAGCTTCATGAGCCCCAATTGGGACCAGCCTCGAGAATATGTCAGGTCCTGATATCTGTGAATATTATATTAAAACTATTACAGTAAAAACTATAGTCCATCTATCCTAACTTGTTTAAAATTCACAGATTAATTGATGAGTAATTTTCAATGTGACGATACCTAAAACCAAATTTGTCAAATCAACTCTATACCAATATTCTAAAGCAGAAGAGTTTGTTTGGTTGAACGCACTAATCTCAGGAACTTTCGAATTCAAAATTATTTTTGTGTTGAATAGTAAATTTATCGTGAAAGGCTTTAGTTTATATAACATCATGCTATGTTTGTGTGTTTTTAATAGATTGTTCTCTAATAAACGCGGGTGAAACTGCGTGGCACAGCTAGTAGTAAGTATAATAACAGACTATTCTTTATTTGTGATTATTCCTGTTTAATTTTTGTACCTTCCAATGCTTTATAGTTCCCAACCATCAGCATTTTAAGGTCCACAAAACAAAGATCTTTCATAATGGGGTTTTTTGCCATTAATTACTGCAGATGGCAGTAGATTGTGTTCATACACAGGTATACTTTTTTGCCTGTCTCCTAGTATTATCTGAGTCCCTCCTATGACATCCAAAGGAAGATACATAAAGTGTTTTATTTAATATCATTACTAATGTAAGACAAGAACATAGCCAGCTGCTAATGATAAGGATTTTGATGAACCTGTTCAAATAATAAGAAAAAAGTTGCTTACAAAAAGGTTACCTACCTCTGGATCATTAAAGTTAATAGGCATTGCTTTAACCAAACAAACTGGCTTCAGATCTGACAACAGATCCTTGTCAGGCACTTCCTCGTGATAGATGAATTCATTCTCATTCTTGGCTGCTTTTCTCTTTCCTTCCACTACATCATTGGTAAAGGTCAGAGCCTCCTGTGTAACCTGGACGGGCTCTATGTACTTAGCCAGCTTCCTGGCTTCGCCCAGTTTATCTATTGCTTGCTGATAAAATGCAACCCGCTCTCCCATCTTTTGCTGTTCTTCTGCATGAATACCTTTAATTTCAAATATATTATTGTAGATATATTATGAAGTACCTCTCCCTAAACATTGTAAATTAATAAAAATAAACATTGTCTATTGATTCATATTAAATTACCTATTTTTTTTAATAATTATAATTTGTAATAATAACCTGGATTCTTTTTGCACATTATTTTTATTAATGTAACTTTCATTCATACATAAAGTGCAAATTACTAAGTACTATACTTAGTACTTCACAAGTAGAATAAACTGTAACTAACAAAAGTATTTTTCCTACTTGTAATGTAATAGTTTTTGTTACTTTACCTTGATACAAACAAACAATGCAGCCAATGTACGCTGCCTTGAAGGAGAGATAGCGATGCCAGTAGTTATATAGTTTTGTGCCAATTATCTCATGAATATTGTCAGTACCGGTCGATGGCCCTAAGTAAGCTAATGAGTTTTTGTAGAAGTACAACACCTGAGTTGCCACAGCACCTAAGGGAATAAACATCAAAATTTAATACACCCTTGTATAAATCAACAGCTTCTCCTTAATATAAAGTTAATATAAACCATAATAATTATAATGTATACTAAGGATACAAACATAAACAAATTATCTTGGGACCATGAAATAGGGATGAACATATTTCATACTGTAAGACAAAATACCTTTATTCCATGTGAACTTATTTACATTTAAAAATATATGGCTGAAGAGACATACTAAGTACGAATTTACTAAATATTGTATTATTCTTTAATCTGAATATAAATATAGGAACTTATTTAGATCTGTTTTTTGATATTCTGGGTCTGGGTGTTTGTGCATTCGTGTTTGTGTGTCCGTGGCACCCACAACACAGGAGAAATTCCTAGTGTGGGGCTATGAGTGTAGAAAGCGTGTGATATATTCATAATACAATATTTTTGATATTTTTAAAAATATCCCATCCTATGCTATAACTAAAAAATTGGGTTGCAACACAATGCAACCAGGATATAACAATGTAGTATTTAACTATATAAACATTATATCAGTCATACCAATAACACTGGGCTTCCTTGTGTCCTGAATGCTTTTGTCCAAAATACACTCCTGGGCTTGGGCAAAGCAAATCTCCTGCAGAAGCCTCAGAATCTCTGTGGACACATCTGCACCTGGAGGCTGTGGGTATTGTTCTCTCAAGAGCTGAAACACCCATGCAGCATTCTGATAGTGTTGGCATGCTGCCTTTAAGCTGTCTGGTGTGGTGCGAGGCTGCGATGCTCCTAATTGAGTGTGTAGAGCTCCAACATTATATAAAACACAGGCCATCTCAAAACGGATGTCAGGGAGGGTGCAACTCATGTTAGCATACAGGTCTTTCCTAAAAGAACAAGAACATTTTACTATTGCTTTTAATTTAAATAAACCAATACATTTTCTAGTATGGTTGTCAATTAGTTCGTAAAGCAATAATCCATTCTAATTAGTCAATTAGTCTGCGGAGGAATAATCAATGCTCATGGTAAGTTTAAAAAAAACAATCTTCATTCTCTTTTACTTTGTTAAATTAATTGGATATTTAAAGTTGTATGATTCATTCAGTCAAGCAAAATTAGATTAGAAGGAATTCACTAATCCAATTATATAAACTTACCACGTGAAAGAGCAAGCGGCAGGTTGTCCTTTCGCCATCGGAAACCGACTCTGTAACGCTCTGAGCTGGCAGAAGTAGCGAACGAGGGCGCTAACACCTGCCGCGTCGATGGAGGCTCGTACGGCCGCCGACCGCAGCCCTTCCAGCTGGTGCATCTCATTCCCATAGCTATCAGGATCCTCTCTGTACGCCTCAGATATATACTACCAACAATCAAAACAAAGAGTTACACTTTATTATTATCTACGTAATCTAGAACATCCAGTCACTATTGTTACTAATCGGATTTTACCTGTTTCAACTTCGGCCCGAAATGCGTATTCTCCGGACTTACTTTCAATTCAAAGCTAAGTAATGGCAATTTCGGAACAGCTTCCATGGTTTTCTATTTGTTTTGCGACAACTGATTAATACTATCTTGATAATTTCATCACAAAAAATCTTTTTTTTGCAGGTGTTGAACTGTCATATTTTTTGTTTATGCACAGAGTACAGAGTACAGACACCACAGAGTAGTTCAGCCATTCAACCAACTAGAGCACAGATAAACCATGCTTTCCACAAATGTACTCTTTTTAACACATTTTTTTGTAATTGTTTGCTCGGGCTTAGATTCTTGTGGTTCAACTTTATTACATTGAACACGTTCAGTGCCACCTACAGACCCTGCGTGTTTTTGTAAATTTCCTCGGTGCCTGCAACACCCTAGGCGCGCTCAAAATGCTGTGTGACAAAAAAAACGTCGTCAACGGAAAAGCATTTGTGAAAATTATAGTGGCATTGAATATGTTAACCCTTTAAATATGTTTTTGTGGTAAATTCTAAGTGTATTATTTTTAATAAATTCATCTATCAAATTGCATGCATATTATTGATCAAAACATGTTCAATTATTATATTATTGCAAACTCAACTTTTGCCTACAACTTCCAATAGGTTGGTAATCTATCATTTAAATTACTAGCATATTTGAGATTCGAATCTCATACATGCATCTATAATTTTATTGGCCTTTTGAAAATAAATTATTGCTTGCATTAACTATAAATTGCAACGAAACCTATACGTCTAAGAGTTTTTTTTACAAAAAAAACAATTATCAACAGTGTGTATAATTAACTAATTTTTACTTGAGCTGTTATAAATATAGTTATAGACAAAATTATATGCTGAAAGGGTAAACGCTAAATGGCAGGCTAAAAAACAAGAAGCCAAGGCTGTAAAATATTAAAAAATATTCCAGCGGCAAGCCGAGAATGAAGTAAAGCTATTACGTCAGTCAATGTCATTTGAGTAATTGAGTATAGTCTTTAAAATAATTAGGAGTTATTAGTTTTGAAATTTACGACTGTAACCATTAAAACAAACTTTAATCACTAAATACCAAATGAATACTGAAGGCTCAGATTTAAAATGAAGATAAAGAAACTGAAAGTGGACAGCGAGGTATTTGTTTAAAGTATATGACGCCGCTTGGTTGTTTTGCCGCGTTGTTTATGTATAAATTATATGTGTTGTTGTCATAGGAGCCGCCGCCAGTGGTGCCTCCTCCAGAGATCATCGAAGCGGATTTATACAAGCGCTCGTATTTCGGTCCTGATGTACCTACACTCGAACTCGAGTGCTGGGAAGAGGAGCTGGCTGAAGTGCAACTGCAGGCGTACAAGAATGCTGATGAGGAATATAAGAGCATCCAGAATAAACTGGATGAGATGGTCAAGAGTACAGGGGGCGAAATTGTGTACAATGGAGACCAATTTACAGCTTACCAATTGCTTGGAAAGTAAGTTCACCCTTTAGGCCGCATGTTGTATTGTGGATAATGTCTAAATTTTTACTTTTATGTATACTCCTATACTAATATTATAAAGCAAACGAGTTTGTTTGTTTGGCTGAATGCACTAATCTCATGAACTGCTGGTTCGAATTGAAAAAATATTTTTGTGTTGAATAGTCCATTTCTTGAAGAAGGCTATAGGCTATATAAGATCACTCTATGTTTGTTTTTTCTTGTGTAGTAGTGGGTAAAACTGCAGGGTAATGCTAGTCTTGTATCTTATCCTGCATTGCATTAAATGTATAGGATTTTTGTCTTATTACATTTTGGACTAACACAACGGGAATCAGTACTACAGTTATGTATCTTAAGAAAAATAATAAGGAGACTAGTTCATTGAAACATTCTATTATGTTAACTTTTAAATTTTAATATTTTGATTGTATTTCTTTATATAATTAATACATTGCATATCTTTTACGCATTGATCCAACTTGATACCCTTATTCATACATTAATATGTGAAACATATGTTTTATAATTTAAAACATGATAAATTTATTTTTTGCAGGCAACCTGTGCTTAAGGATCTTGAGAGGCAGAGTGCAGACATCATAAGGTCTAGATCTAGATCTCTATCTGTTACTAAGGAAGTGAAGCAAAGCAAACGAGGTATAGTTCGATAGGTCATGGCTAATATTTTAATACAGGAATTATGCTAAACTTAATTAATCACACTTATATAATAAATGTGATATTTTGTAAGTATTTATGTATGATTTTTACTCTTCCATGCTACTAGTTGGTAATAACTTAAATGAAATGAAACATCTTTTTTTTTGCATAGGCCTACGGGGGCACTTACAAATTGCTGTTATACTTATTTTTTTACACTATCACTGGATCGGAACTCGACCACAACTGAGAAGATCCGGCAAGAAACTCAACTTAAATTTGACACACACATAGTTTTTACCTACATTAGCAAGTAGGATACACTTTATCATGGTAAATAATTAAATATGACTGAAGTGGACGGAGCTGCAAAATAAGCTAGTGCTCAATATAACAGTTCCAGTATACTAATCATAAATAATTGTAATGTAGGCTTATTAGGTGGATTAATAAATCATCTAGGCATTGCCATATATTCCTTACTCATAAAGATATATCGAAAACTTTATTAGGATATAAATGATTGCAATAATTATTACCTGTATAAAATTTTTTTTTTAGTCACCTCAAATAACTTAGTAATCTACTAAAGATTAGTTTGTATTGACATATATTGATTAATGTTCTAATGTGATAAAGCTGTCTAGGTGGCAGAAAATCTTCTCATATTAATAAAACTGATACGAAAAACCAATGTGGGAAATGTCTTAAAGATGTTGCATTAGCAAGTGGATTTTTTTATTTGCAATTTTGTTATCAGGGCGTCCAAGAAAAGTTCGTGGGGAAGAGAAAGAACACTCTGTATCTCCAGAGCGGGCCAAGTCACCAGAACAGAAACACAAAAAGAAAAAGAAAGATAAAGATAAGAAGAAGGATGAAAAAGAAAAGGAGAAAGATACTAAGACAAAGGATAAAACTTTGGCCCCATCAAGTAAGTGAATTTTTACTAATTAATATGGCTAAGTTTTCTAGTATTACAAAACGTATTATCACAAAGTTCCATTCACATATATAAGAGGTAATAATATTTGGTTTAAATGTCATTGTTATCAGTATTTCCCTCTAATTGCGTTGGTCATGCTCATGTTAAATCTGCAGTAATGGGAAACCTTTGATAATGGTGTAATATTTCAATGGAATTATGTAGAAACTCTACCTTATTTCTAAATCATTTTATTTTTAGCTTCAAATTTCGCATTATATGTGCACACGTGATTACAGTAGATATACTGTATTTTTTAGTTTTTTAATGTATATTCTACTGCTAAAAATACAGCGTAAAATCGACTGTATTTTGCAACAACGTTTTTTAAACGAATAAAAGCAGAATTCGATTATATTAATACCTAATAATTCATACTTAATTTTAAAATTTGATTGAGGAATGGCAATGACCTATATGTTTTTTTTCTTTGTCAAATTGCAGAGACACAATTGGGAAAGTTGTAAAACTAGATGACCTTTTTTTTAGCCTACCAGAATTTCTCCTTACTCGTTCCTAAAAGTCATAGTAGATGGGCTCTTGATGACAATTTTACTTATCTTATATAAATAAGTAGAAACATTTACTATATTTTCTACTGTAAAACAAAATGTCATTTACTGTAATTTTTGTATAATATATTGTATTTTTAAGTAAATAAAACTGTAATTATATAATCATGATCTAGAAGCATGTGCACTGTATGCACTAATCATATACATAAAACCATTAATATTAATGTTTTTTCTACTAAACAGATGTACACAGTGTGGTTACAAATGTGCGTCCATCAGAAGCAACAGCTATCGGTGGCTTGCTCACTGGCAGTGCAACTAAAGCAACTGCAATTGTAGACCTCACTAAAGAGGATGGAAACAAGAATGTTGCTGACTCTCGAGAAGTGTCCTTCAATAAACTACAAGGTGTGTATGTAAATGTAAAATGTAGTAATTTTATGTACATTTGTATATAAAATATTTAGAAACAAGTCATACTGTGTGTTGTAAATATTTTTGACTAACTTATACTACTAATAAACATGTTAACTAATGTCAAGTAAACTATATTTTATTGAAAATAATTGCTGCTGTGTTTGTTCGCAAATCACACAAGAACTACTTTATATATCTCAATTACTCCAGTAGAACATCTGTCTCAAGCTGACCTCTATAGAATTAATGAAATTTTAAACTTACCAAGTTCATTCAATGTTATGTTAAGGTAGTTGGCGTTGCCACAGCTTCTACGAATTACTTAAAACCTTAGTTTTTTTTAAACTGAAGTAGCAAACATGCTGTCCATCTAAGGTAAGTTGTCACTGCTGTCGAAGGACATCTGTAAGCATCTTTATACAGAACAGAAGTTCTATCTGAAATCAATCACAGATGTGTTTCTACTCCTGAATACACCACATCCTGCCACCACAATGACGGTACTGCTACACGAAACTGCCGTCACTGCTGTTACGAAATAGGTATGGTGGTGGTACCTCCCCGGTCGAACTATACTGGTCCTACCTTTCAATTAAGTAAAATGTAAACAGGCAAAACATTCCCATCCCTGGTGGTGGTGGCGCGGCCGTACCTGCGCGCGAAGGACGGCGCGGCGCCCACGGACCGCGCGGCGCTCGACAGCAAGGTCAAGTCCGTGCTCATCCACACGCCCATGAAGTTCACCGAGTGGCTCATCCAGCAGGGGCTCGTGCGCTCCGAGCAGTGGTGCGCCGTGCACGCCGGGAATAAGCTCAAACTGGGTAAGTAACTACATATATGCTCAGAAATATAAATATTCACTTTTTGGTAAGGCGATACTGCTCTCAGAAGCACAAAAGCAGTATTTCATTTGAAGTAAGTTTTGAAAAAAATTATGTTTAAACTAAATTATAGTCATCTGGCTTAGATCATAATTTTGATGCATAATTTCTCTAAGATACCATTTATGCGTTCCTGAGGGCAGAATAGGTAACTAACGGTACAATGACAACTTTACTTATGACAGTATAAAATATGTATATTTTCCTTATTATATCTTTGGTTATGGGTGAAAATTATATTTTATATATCGAATTTTCAAAAATGATGTTTTTATTTCAGGGATGTATTCAGATGTATCAAAGTTTCCCTATTCCGGCGGTTACGTATGGATATCTGAGTGCTGTCCAACTCGTTTCGTTTCCGTGTATTCAAGCTCCATTTTCGAAGGTGCCACCTTTCCACCGAGCGTACTTCTAAAGCTCATATACCACTGGGCCTGTCAAACTAACGTCCAGAACGTCGTTCAATGGGTGAAAGTGGATAATCTATACGTAAAAGGATTGTTTACGTGGTTGAGAGCCGTGTGTACGTCCGCCGTACATCAACATTTGCCGTGGTTGGGAGGCAGTGGCAAGAAGGTGGAGGTGGGCGTCATCTCCCTCGGAACGACAAGCCATGATGGCACACAAAGACAGGTGAAGGTTGAAGTGTTGGGCGTGCTGGATCCTGTTGAGAAATCGGTATGTATTTATGATTCAATCAAATGAAAGACTAATGTTTTATGTCAATCTTAAAACATCTTTGTGTGACTTAAAAGCTTAGCTTTCAAATATCTTGGTGATCCTCCATGAGGATGTAGTGCAAAACTATTGGTGCCCTGATATTAATAGTGATTTTAACTATAGAGACAGTACTTTTGTAGCCCAAACAGTGTTTTATCCTCTTCAATATGTATTAAAAATTCTTACTGTACTTACTTTCACATAATACCTAAATCATAGCATTTAAATATTAATTTCCTAAACACAGATTAGACTCCGGGCTGTGGAACCACTAGCAGAGTACGAGAAAAACTACAAGAAGCGATTCCAAAAGATACTGGAGCCATTGAGCCACTGGGTACATCCGTCGTCGGTTATCGTCACTGACCTCACCGTGGACAAGGGCACACTGGTAGCCATGGGCTTCAAGAACGTACACCAGTCCTCCTCGCACGGTGACCAGGCCTCCAAGAACAGCAACGCTAATATAATGGAGTATTTGCGGCGCATCGTGCCGAGGATGTTCCAGAACACGCTCTCGCTGCTATCCCGACAGATTATACAACAGTTTCTGGATGAGCTTGTATGGAGAGAAAGGTATATACTGAAATTTTTTGACTCTTCTGGAATGTTTCTCATGTTATGTTGCACACTAGTCATGTGTAGGTTATAGATAATTGCGCAGTTCGACTACGACGCCGCCACTGCCTACTTCTTCAGGCCTAAAATAAGATTTCACAGTTTATTTTACGTGTAAATATTTTTGGGACCTAATAAAATTTAATAGTGACATTGCGTAGGTTTGGCATATCCCCGGGGCAAGCTTTCGACAACATCGTGGCCCACATCGCCGAGCAGACTAAGCTGGATGCCAAGGACTCTATTACTGTGCGGCTCAACAGGATAGCCGCCAATCCATTCAAGAGCTGGAAGTATCCCAAGGTGAGGTAATGCTTAAAATCAAATATATCACGAGATAACGGTAGTGACACAAATAAGGTATACAAATGTATGAAGGGTTTTTAAATAGTTATTAAAAAACGGATAATATTTTATTCTCTGATCAAAATTTTATTAGTTGTAGGTTGTAGAACCAAAAAAAAACAAATTATATCAGAAACTTTTGGTCTCATTTTTGTTATATTAAAATAAAGTATTCTTAAAGCCTAATTCCTAAAAATGTGTTATCGTATATGGAGCGAGTGTTTGACGTGCCCGAAGACATGATAATTTTCCAATATCAGTCATATACTTTACTTAAATCGACGACGGTGTTTCTAAAAGGAATACAGTTTGATGTCACTACATAGAGCCGACTATAATTAGCAAATGTTAATACAGCACAAGAAGGGCGATCGTACGGAGAAGTCTCCAGAGCCGGAGCCCGAGGTGCGCAGCAAGCGTGGTCGCCGCAAGAAGGAGCCGGAGCCGGAGCCCGAGCCGCCGAAGAAGCGCCGCAAGGAGAAGACCACGTATGTTGAAGAAGACGACGAGGAGGTAAGTTGTAAAAGTATAACTTTACCATACATGTTAACTATATGGTTAAACGTGTAAATGATAGGTAATCACCATATGATATTTGCATCACTACATGAATACCTACCATTATTGCTTTGGACACAAATAGTGCTTAAAATATATCAAAATACGTACATCTTGCAGATTGTCACGAATATTAGTCACTATCAGTATATCAAAGAAGGTTCGAATCCAACAGAATTATAGGTTAGATAGACCAGACAGACATCCAACTGATGTATTTAAATTTTTGTTTTGGGTGTTTCCTAATCTCGACAGTTCACCAATCCTACTAGTTTATACACTGCCAGAAAAGATAAAAACGATAAGTTTTTTACATGGTACAAAAGCCAGAGAAAATAAAAAGCGTAAGATCTTTGACACGGTACAAAATACCTAAATCTTTTTGATCTAGATTCCTCTCGCGCTCCGTCGCACGAAGATAAAGCAGGAGAAAAACAAAGACAAGGATTCTGAGCCGCGGCCGCGACGCAAAGCCCGCGCCAGCACCTACGTGGACGACGACCCCGATCTCGACGATATCCCGCTCAAGAACATCAAGAAGGAGATCAAGCCTGAGGAGACCGTGTCGCTCGAGCGCTACTACTTCGGGCAGGTCGGTGAAACCGGCAAGGTTGACAGGGAGTCGATCGCTGTTGAGGTGAGTTGATGAAGATATACTTATTACATGCTGAATAAATGTGTTTACGTTGAGCTTAAACTTAATATAGTGAGGTATACTAAAATTGTTAGCCATGAATAGTGGAATCATTACAAAAAAGATGTTGGCCTGCTCATGATTTTTTTGCTATAGAATAATACTTTACTGCAATATAAAGCTTTGTAGCATGTTAGCATTATATAGAAATCACTGTACTGTTTAGGAAACTTAAGTCCACTCTGATTTACTTATGTTATCCCGAGGCCTATCTACAATAGTTGAACATAAAAGACTGATGTTAAAAGTACATATATAAATACTAGCTGACCCGGCAAACGTTGTTTTGCCATTTAAATTATTACGTAATAAAAAAAATATCTAAAAATTAAAATTAAAAATGTTAAGGGTGGATAACCCTTATCACTGAGGGCTATGAAAATAGATGTTGGCCGATTCTCAGACCTACTCAATGTGCTCACAAAATTTCATGAGAATCGGTCAAGCCGTTTCGG